>CAXKVX010001824.1:0-135649 GCA_964058865.1 Eleocharis quinqueflora
CACCAGTTCTTTACCCCCGAAAGATTAGTCAAGCAGTTGGCAGTTTGGCACTGATGAATACAAGATGAAATTAGTATACAAGTTTGATCCTAAAGTAAGTTTTTAATACATTCATTGTATACAAGTTTGATATATGATTCTATCTCCGTACTTATTTATTATGAGGTCAACAGTAATTATAAGCTTTTGTTACATTCGTTAATACATGTACATATTGATATTTTGTTACTATTATTTCAAACACTTAATTATTGATTGGTGTACACAATTGCTTGTATTAAATTTCACTCGAATAAAATCTGCATACTAATCTATTAGTACTTTAGTAGGTTGGCACTTATCTTTACTAAACAAAGTGGTCAATACTAAACAACTAAGCAAGGAAGAGATGTTTTAATACCTTACTCATTTAAATTGGCATATATTCAGGTATAATTTTGCAATAGAATTTGAGCTCTGCTAAATAATTAATGTACGTGATACAAGTGCATAATTCTTCGCATTGTTTTTGGCTAGGGGTGCAAACGAGTCGAATTCGAGCGAGCTGGGTCGAACTCGGCTCGTTTATTAACGAGCTGGCTCGCGCTACTACAAGCGATCACGAGTTGAAATTCTCAACTCGAACTTAGATCATTAAGTATCGAGTTGGCTCGTTTGGCTCGTGTATATCTTGTTTGTAGCTTGTTTGCAAAATAAAAATGACAAAATAGTTTAAAAATAATAATAAAATTATAAAATCGTGAAAATTCTTTGCGGTGAAGATCTATTTAGAGATGGTGATTACCAATTCGACGGTCTAGATTAACTCGTTAATGTCTCGATACTTACACGAGTCGAGCTAGTCACATCTCGAGATCGGCTCGTTTATTAACGATTCGGCTCGGCTCATTAACGACTCGAACTGTTAACGAACGAGTTGTTAACGAGTCGAATACCACCGAATCACGAATTGCAGATGTTTTGTGCACCCCTATTTTTGGCTAATTAATTCTGAATCATGAACATATAATGCCTTCGATGTAAACATATGCAAACATTATTCTTTATATTATTGACATCTAAACTTATTCTGTGCGTTTCTTTCCTGGTTCCATCGTGTACAATGACATTTTAATGGATATTGCTTTTGTGGATTGTTAACATGCCTTCTGGAAGAAAATTAATTGATTTGTGTGATAATATCAAGCCCACGGGCACTTTCACTTGCCAAAAAAAAAAAATGCCTTCTGGAAGAAAAAGTATACTAGTGGACAGTGGTGTTGGACCCACCTGTCATTGATTTGAGAATATTAATTGGTTGAGACTTGAGACTTCAACGATTGTTTGCAAGTTAATGAGTTATTAAAGTATAAATTTAAAAAAGAACCTGGACACTGAAAACTTAGCTACAGAAACGTGTTAGTTAAGCTAAGAATAAAGTTAAAAGACGTGCATTATTTAGCGTGGAAATTGAAGTTATTAGACAAATTCTAGAAGCACTCCTGGGGAGAATCTGAAGTAGCCTGTTGAAATTTATCTTTATTATATATATATATTGCCAGAGACAACGCAGAAGACAATACATCTAGTCACCGACATTGTGACGTGATGAGGTCTATAATAGACGCTCTATGGGTGATTTGGTGAATAGTGCCCGATGATAGATCCGTACGTATGATATATATCCCCTTGTCGCTGATTTGAGTTTTGACAAAGCCATTCAAAACTAGTTTGGGGTTGCATGGGAGTACGACACCTTGACATAAACACTACATTTATCTAACAGTATTTTAAGAGTCTGCAACGTTTTGCTGCGGACAAATTTCCTTGGCGATCAAAATCATTTCATTTTTTTTTCTTATCGTCGATAGATAGTTTATGAACAGAACGATTCATGAACAAAATAGACTTAAAATTATTGAATATTTATGGAATGAATTATTTCTTGATCTTGATTATTAAAGTTCAATCTAAGTCCAATTGATAAAACTGAACTGGACTAATTGTGAACAATCATGAACAAATTATGGACTAATTATAAGTTTCGTGTGGGATTAAATGAAAATATGTTTAAACATTCTAATAAATCAACAAAATTCTAACTCTCTGTTTCACCGAGAGAGAACTAAGTTAATCGCACAAAGAAACATAAATTATTCAATACAATGATGAAAGAGCTTTCATTTAAAAAAGATGGTGCACTGTAGTGTCCAGAATTATGTTCATATGATTAGCTTATGGACTAATAATGAACATTATTCGATTATAAGATGAACTGGACATGGACTGAATATTAGTAAATAATTATGGACATGATTTGGTCATGAACTTCAACTTCTAATCAGTGGACTGAGCTGAACATAGATTGGAACCCGTTCATTAACAGCCCTACTTGTCGATAACTAGATTAACATCCGGCTCGTCTCCATTCTTTAATTTTTTTTACATTTTAATTTGAAGTTACTGAGCCATGTTCCAGGTTTACAAGTTGTAAGAGCATCTCCAATGCAACAATTGAAATTAATTGCTAAATAATAATTGTAGAAATTTTAAAAATTAAGCAATTCATTTCTACATTAGTACAATCAAGCAAACAATTGAGAACTAAACACTTGACCAATAAGAATTAAACATTTGACCAATTCATCTTCAAAAAAAGAATAGCCATAATTGCTAAATAAGCAATAGCCATACAATCCATCAATTACAAAACAATTGACATATCAGCATAAGCAATTCATAAGCAATTACCGTTGGAAATGCTCTAACTAACAGAGAAATAGTAGATTGTGGACAACCGTTTTATTGTAGGTTACATGGAAGCAGAAAACTAATTGAATGGTTTAGATCCTTTCCTTTCGTTAATTGCTCCCAATCTAAGGCTTGGTTTTGTCCCTTCTTCCAGCTGATGCACCGTGGCACTTCACTATATTCAATCAGGACGCAACGGGGAACGCAGGCTTCCCCCATCACTACAGATCGTTGTAACTTGCAACAACATAACAATACAGTCTTTTGTTCCATATTAAGTTGAGATGGCTTAAAAATAAAATTCATGTGAATTTCATTTTTATAAGATTAACTAAACTTTTACATAGCTCATCAAGTCTATCACAATTCTTCTCTTTCCTTTTTTTTAGACTTGAGATCGATTATATAGAACATAAATAGACTAACTTTTACATAGCTCATCAAGTCTATCACAATTCTTCTCTTTCCTTTTTTTTAGACTTGAGATCGATTATATAGAACATAAATAGACAGATCTTATAAAGTAAAAAATGCATTCTCCGAGCTGCTCAGAAAATTTGAATTAATAGCCTCAGGAAACACTGATTGAATAAATCAGATCGTTCACTCATCCACTTCAGGCAAACACTGGCACTGACATGGATCCTCTCCGAACTTTTAGAAGTAAGAATTTCATAAAATCAGATTAGTAAGGTATCTAATGATACAATAAATTTTTATATAAAGAATTGATTCAAATGGACAGCAGATAAGCCTACTATCCGCGAATACTGGCAACAGTTGCAACAACCTGACTAACAGACTGAACTTCTATATAAACAGATGAAAGGGAGAACCCACGAATGGATCAATACAGAAAAAGTAAACGACGCAGAATTAGTAGCAATGTCAGCATACACAAAAGCAGCAATATCTGAAGCAACAGCAAAATGTATCCTATATGTCTAAGTTCAAGCAATAGCAAATAAAGGAATCACTAGGTAGAATGCAACGCCACATAAATTTATTCTACAAACAGCTTTTCATATTTTCGAGCAAAAGAAAAAGGCAATGGGATATGGCTAGTCCAGAGATACATTAAAACAATGAAAGACTACCAACTTCCAGCAAAAAAATGAATCCTATTGATCAAGCCTACAAGTAGGGAATCTCACATCTCTATAACTATCGGTGTTCTACAGTAACAAATAATACAGATGTCCTCTGAAAGAACATAACTAATGGAAGGAATAAATGTGAACTTCCAGCTACAGCCATGTAGATTTGATTCAAAATGCATGCACAGTTTTCCCGGTCTCAGGTTTTGGCATAAGAGCAGTCAGCTGTGTGGTGAAAAGATCTCCGAGGGCCCCACGCACATCCATCTGCTTGAAATGAATCATAATTATCCGTTATACCAACAAAGAAGTACTCAACAACAACCAGAAAAGGGGGGGTACTTTTTGAAGATTACCCCAAAATCTATATCACATTTTCCCCGCTCAACAAACAATTCTCATACTTGCAATTACACCCAAAAAAATTGAGCTTGATGAGTTATCTCAATCCAACAGAAGTTTTCTAATGAGTGCAACCATACAAACCAGCAGCCAAATAAATAATCCCCTTCTGTTTATCTTTAGTTATATTTGTTCAAAACTTCAAAGAAGAAAATGAATACTCATTTGAGTTGATTGCATAATTGTTGCCATCTAACATATATGCATTTTCCAACAGAGCTGTATTATATGCAATCACCTCAAAAAAAACAAAAAAGAAAAACAGGTACCAGTTGCACAACACCAAAAACATGTAGATTTTCAATGAAACACAAAAGATCCATCTCTGCAATGTTTTGTGTACCTGATCACAGCAGATGAGTTTGGTAATCAAAGGATAAAATTCTCTTAGATGCCTCTTGAATATGTCAGAATCCATAATGCACATTCCCCTCAGCACCTGAAAATTTTACCCATACATATTAAATATATACAAACATGCATGCACATAGATCTGAGATGATGCATCAAGCACATACAATAAGCACATCTTACGCATTGGTGTCAGGAAAATGTGTGTACCTTGACAATTATCGGGGCTCTTAGATCAAGTACACGGTGAATATCAGCACCAGTGGTGGAACCAGCTGCTGCAACAGTATTAGGTTGTAGGTCAGAGGCCTCTCTCAACACACTCCCACAAAAAGATACCAGTTTCTCCTCAGCTAAACCCTTTAATTTTTTCTCTTCCTCTAGGCCCTCAGAACTGGAATCGCTCAACTCTTTGCTGGTTGATTTGTGCAATATCTCTAGGTATATAGTCGTGCCAGATATCTCTTGACGAAGTAGATTCACTGGTGGCCTGTTTCGAACCACAATAATTATTTTAATGAAGGATGAGCATACAACAGTAACATCAATCTTGTGTAGATAGGTTTATATTCGGGACTAATTTGATTGAGGCTTGTTTCAGCAAGCTACATGAAGTCTTTTGTCATACTCCTAATAAAACTAAGCATTTTTAAATTTTTGCCAAAAATATTTGACATCTCAAATATTGCAAAAGACCCTACTGTTAGCTTAGCTTCACTTCATCAGAGGTAGCCACCAACTAGTGACCATTCCACTTATTATAATATTAAGCTTTATATTTTTCGTAGACCTCAAATATTGCAAAAGACCCTACTGTTAGCTTAGCTTGACGTCATCAGAGGTAGCCATCAAATAGTGACCATTCCACTTATTATAATATTAAGCTTTATATTTTTCGTAGACCCAAAATGAAAAAAGATCAACCGATGCCAACTGAAAGTTCGTAAAAATAGTGACCATTCCACATGCCAAGTGAAACTCACAAAAATAGATCCCAAATCCCAAAAACTGTTATACCATCACTCGTGAATTTCAGCTGATGGAAAAAGCTTTAAATTCTCGGGGGACCACTACGGGTCCGTTGAAAAGCAACAAACTGAAAAAGGAACGTGGAAGAAAGAGTTCTCATAAGAAATACCGTACCGTTCAGCTGGTGTATGATGCATTCTTATTCTGAGATTAGATGGAGAATTATATGATGCTGCAAACTCTAAGAGAGACAGAAGAGTATCCATTACTGCCATTTTGTGACCTGCCTTCAGCTTCCCCCAGTAATTCACCTGCTCGCAATCCAAACTTACTTTACCAATGATCCTAAAAAGTTTAGAAAAAGGAATAGGAAAACAGAACATGAGAATTTGTCATAGTTGTACCTGAATGTTGTTAATGGCACCAAGGAGAAGTAGCTGCGTAATGCACTTGCTTCTAACAGTCTCCATTACTGGGCTATCTTCTTCTTCCTCTTCTTCTCCAGATGTATTAGGTACAGAAGCATCCTGTGCATATTAACAGCTTCCAGTAAAATACCAACAAAGAAATTTATACAACATACCAATATACATTAATGATTAAACAGCAATCCTAACAGTTTCAAGACTTTCTCAAGTATTTGCTGTCGTACATTGCAGTTTGCTTTCCCCAATAATAAGAAAGAACGAAGATTATGCTAGAGGAATATATGTGTACCGGTTGAGGCATAACAGCCTCCTCGATGGGAGCTCTTGATTTGGTCGTAACGTTGCGCAATAGAAGGTTGTCCATAAACCTTTGACTGAAGGATGGAGCTGCCTTCTCTAAAGTTTCCCCCTGTCCTCTCCCTGATGGTGATGCTAACCCTATGGAATATTAAACACGTGTTAAATCTACAAATTTAGTCTCTCCTTTAAGTTGATCAATTGTCCCGCTGGAGTCTGGTTGATTCAGCTTTTAGCACGTTATTACCTTCAGAATTTGCAGGGCTAGCCTGAATATCGCTTTCATCGGCTGCAGGTGACTGAGTGTTAGTTTCAACATCAGAATTGTTGACATTGGCACCTTCTCCAGTTTCACTTGCCTTTTCAAATCCTATGGAATTGAGCAGCTCAAGGGGTTGAGTCGTGTATGTGGCATCCCTGCCAAATCAAGCCATTACATCTCATTACAATATTACAGAAAAGGGAAAATGACAACAATAAGAAAAGAAAAGCAAAGTACCTAACACTCTTGAGTAGGGTATCCCAGTCAGCGTCACTAAAGCGGTTACCACCAACTTCAATGAGGTGTACCAAGGCACCGAGAGCTATTGATACTACAGTTTGGTCTGTTTTCTTTGCACAATCAAGTAGTAACCCCAGCAACGGAGGAAGCATGAAAGAAACCTCTTCATAGAAAGTATTGAAGAGGTTGCAAACCAATTGGAGAGAGTGTATGCTGGTCTCACGAAGCCATTCTTCTCCTGATGAATCTACAGCACCATCCCTGCCTGAATGCCTGACATGATCGAATATAGGAAACAGCACCCGATGGAATATACTCTCCCAGAAGGCAGTAGAGAACTTGTGCCCCCTCTCATTCAACAGGTCAAACAACACCTCCAAGGCACAGCTTCTCACCTCGGGTCTTGGGTCTAGAGTCAGATCTGACAAGCCAGCAAGCATCGGGAACCAGTAATGCTCTGTTATGTCAAAGTTTGTCTCATCTGGTCCGGCATCAACTGGCTTCAGTGCTCCTCCTGGTATGAAGCCCTAAGAGATGAAAAGAAAGAAAAATGAGAAAGTAGCATTCAGGTCATCTGACCAGACACCTGAAAGAACATTAAAAACCAGCCTCAACCTTGCAGTACCTGACCCAAATTTCTGAACACAATGATCCATAACCACACCACAACAAATGCAAATCGACTAGCAATGTGGATAATCAGCAGTCAGGCCAGACTTGTGATCAAAACTCACATGAACAGACCAACGTAACCTGACCTCAACCTGATATATATTGGTCTGATATGAGCACTCCATCTAACTCCAACCCCCCACCATCAACTGACAAAAGAAGGTAAAAAAGGAAAGTTGACTCCATAAAAGCTGAATAGACCTGCCTGTTTGGTAATTGGCAGAAGCAACAGAGAGAAGATGTACCTCAGCAAGGCGGTCCTCACAAATACGGAGAAGAGCAATAGCCTTGAGACTGATACGAGGGGAAGACTTGTTATTAGCAAAGCCGATGAGACAATTAACACAATCCATGAAGCAGTCACCAACAACCTGATCAAAATGCTCCAATATAACCTGCTCTACATTCTCAAAAGCACTCTCAATGATTCCCTCCAGGTCATCATCCGCAGCAGCAGTGAATATCATGAACACGCTCTTCCAGCCCGACTTGATGCTCCGCACCTTCGACTTTATCAGCTGCACAATGCAGTCAACTATCAGCCCCCGGATCTTGTCATTGCGGCTGTTCCTCATGAGGACAACAAATGGCTTCAGGATGTCATTTTGGAATGTGAATTTGTTCAGCTCTGCTCGCTCCAAGTACTTCATGCTCAGCTGCCTTAGAGAATCAATGGCATACATAGCCACTTTCTCGTCGCTGTGGCTCCCTGCAGTGATAAAATGCTGCGACAAAACTGTCCATATACGAGCCCACACCTACAAAAGGGAATTCAGTGACCCAATTGTCAGAGTCATTTCCATATCCTAGATAGGTTGGTTCAGCATAAGTTGCCAATAAAGGAACATGGTGCCCAACACATAGCCAGTGACACAGCCATTTTGCCATAGGAAATGGGTTCAATCCCACAAGACATATGGAGCACAGCCAATTTTAGAAATTTTCACTAGGGAGTCAAAGAGTTGTTGGGCAGCATAAGGGTGCAATAAAGGGGAATTAGACAACTTCAGATGCCAGGCCTTGCCCTCTAAAGAAGGTCTTACATTCAAACAAAAAAAGGGTTACAAGCATACAATCACAGGGATGTTCAATACAGAGGCAAGTCATAAACCAAACGGAGTTTAGCAAACACATCCTTTCTTAATTTCCGAAGCAATAGACTGCACATTTCTGATTTAAAATATAATGGTCTTTCAATTCAGGTAAATTGTGATTAGACAGTTGAACTTATAAATAGCATGGCGCTATTTTGCAGTACAATTATTTGCATCCTGCCAATATGCTGCTTACTAATAGTTCAGTTTACCTGGTCCATTTTAATAAGTTTGGTTTCAGTTATTAAGTAGAACCACAGAAACCAACGAAAAATCTTTTTTTTCCCATCAAAACAAACCAAACTGAATTAGCCAAACAATGTCCATTTGGCTGAAGCATGTCTCCCCTTATAAATAAAATTGTTTATCAAGATAAGATGAAAAATATACCAGACGTATACGGGCCATGTTGTAGTAGCTGATCTCCACCAGCTTTTGCAAGCTAAAGACACGTGCAGGTGTTTGTTTTAGCTCCTCAGCTGAGACACCGCACAATGCTGTGAAGAACTCCACAATGGTATCACTTGGCAACTTCACACTATTCACAAATACTTGCTCTGACGGTTTGCCGGACAACTCTTTCAGCACTTGAACAACCGAGTCACGTGAGATTTGGTTCATGCCTTGCATGACCGTCTGAGTGATTGATGGTATAGAGGTGATATGTTCTAGTCTTGACACACACTCTAGCACAGCATTCCATGTGTCTTGTAGTGCATCGGTTTCTGTATCTGCTAGGGATAGCAGGGTTCTCAAGGCCTCAACATTTTTACTTCGCATCTCCTTTGGGGCATGTAAGTATGTAAACCTGAATTTGTAAGAAAACTTCCGTCAATTCTATGATCCACAAAAAGAGGAAAAGCTTTGAAGAAAAAAACTTTCCACTTTGCAATACGTTCCTTTTATTTGCAAAAGATGTCAGCTTGGTCCATTCGCCCAAAGAACTTTTCATCTATTGTGAAAAGCAGACCACCACGTTAGGTCCAGTTGATTATATTGCTACAGTTCATTAAAATTGAAACCCAACTTCCAACTCTGCTAAAATTGTCTTTCTCCAATAGCATATTGAACGAAATTCATTTTTCAAAGAGTACGTGGACCCACTAGTATACCTTATGATTCATTTTTAGTTCATATGAGAAACAAGAACTAGCTCTTATCCTAGTGCTTAAGAGCAAAGCCCTCTGCATGAGAGGTTGCAGGTTCGAAACCTAGTGAAAGCAAAATGACATTGGGGGACTTTAGGCAAACTTTGAGATATTCAAGGGCGACTACACTTGTCTATTACTTAAAAAAATGTTCATATGGGTCACTTGACCTCGATATTCAATAGTTAGGTATAACTCCAAAATAAAAACATTATTGGATTTGATTTTTGAAGTTATATAGTTTTATCAAGAATAAGAACTACCAAATTAGCACCTTAACTTCAAAATACAAAAATTATTGGATTCGATTTTTGCAAAAGTCCTTTCTGCATTTCAGCAAAGACACGGTTTTATTAAGAATAGAAACTACCATATGACCACCTTATCTGTAAGTGTAACCACTGTAATTTGTTAATAAACAACATCAGAAAAGGTTATCAATGTGACAAAATATTCAAGTTAAACAATAGAACTCTCGTGTACCTTATTAAGGAGGTGAGAAAAGCATAGCGCATAGTGTCCATTCCAAGAACACGAGTGAGGTGAATTCCTGCCTTGAACCCTTCCATACAAAGCACAACCCTAGGCTTACTCTCCCCTTCCTCCATAGTAACTGAGAAGGTTGCCAGTAGAGGCCACCCGACAGCTTCAAGCATTGGCCTAACTAACTCAACTTGATCAGCTGTGTAAAAGATACCTCTTATCTTCCCCTGGCTTTTAAATATAGCTTGTGTCTGCCTGACAATCTGTTCACTCTCTGATTTGGTATCAACAATGGACTTCCTCCTGGGGAGGGCTAGATTTAGGATGCTAACGAGTCCTCCACGTTCCTCAGTGCGGCCTTTAGTGCGGTCTGACGAGCTACTATCAGTATCCTTCAACTTAATCTCTTCCTTCACAATAGAGTCATATATCTCTTCTAGAAGCTCGTTTGGGGCATTCTCTTCTGCATCTGAAATTGTGTTCATGCGGACAAAATCGGCTTTTGACATCTTTGGCCATACCATGGGATTGTGAGCATCTGTGTTGAGCATTATGACTGAATACGCTAAGAGATATGCCGTGTCAGCATTGTTGAAGAGACCTGGATTATCAGCACAGTACCTACAAAGAGAGAAATGAGAAACAGTGTGATGTCAAGCCCATAATAAAGTTTTTAACTACATGAAAAACTTTATACAAATCAAAATTTACAACATACAAAAAAAAAATTGGGTATCACAATGCAATGTGCATGGTACATAATATGTCATACCTTTCAGCAAACTTCTCCATGATGCGATCAATCTTCTGGGCTTCACCAGGAAGGCGAAAGCCTTTTAGGAACTCACGTATTGCCACGTCAAATTTTAATCCAGCAAATTTCATTGATTCAACATATGCATGCATCACTGCCAGTGGAAATTCCTCGTATTGCCCCAAGTACTCACCAACCATTACCTGGCATCAACAAAAAAAACAATAACTTAACAAATACACTCATTCAGAGGTCCTTTGAAGTTCTGATACCATAAAAAGATATTCATATGCATCAAAGCATATTAAGTCTCAAGTCAAAAGGCATGCACTATGGAAATAGGACATGCAAAACTGCATTTTTCTCTTAGTTGCTACTTTGGGTAACTTTTCATAGCACTAATTTTGAGAGATAAACATGCAAAGTATGTAAAATGTTAACCTTATCCAGAGTAGGAGTGCTCTTTAGAAACTGCACAACTGAAGAAGGTGCGTTCTCCACCAATTTGTTTGACAACAAGTACTCTATTCCTTTAGAAGGTTTTCGATTAAACTACATGTATAAAAATAAAAATAAAATATATAAACAGAAGTTATTAACAAGTATTGTGGATTCCATCAAGTACTAGTGTTTAAACTATGGTACTACCTCTGAGACAGCAGCTTCCAAAGTGGACTTATGAGCTTTAGCCTTTTCAAAGTGACTGAGTCCCTCTTCTTTGCTCTTGGGTTCCTCTATAGCCCTATCATTGGTCAAAGCATCTTCAACAGCTTGCACCACAGTACTATGCTTTGACGAATCTCTTCTCATTTTTTCCCAATCCACCAATGACTTTATTATACTAACCAGGCACTACAACATTTTTTTTGTTTTTTGACATTAGCATGCAAACAGCAAAACAAAGTCTTATTGCAAGGATTTAACAGAACAAATTTTAATATTCAACATTCTGTAAATAAAAAGTTCTCTGGCATGAAACAAACCTGAAGGGATGAGCCCTTAACAGAATTCATCTGATTTGCAGTAACAGAGTTGGGGTCGGCAGTAACAGTCCCTTGTGCAATTTTTGACAGTGCATTAACCTAAAATAAAACAAATCAAGTATCCAAAGATCACACTGCATCAGGTATCATAAATTCACTATCACTATACTTAAAAAGGAAGCAACAAATAAGGCAGTTTACCATGCGCTCGTAAAGATTTGGTGCCTCAAGATCACAATCATAGTTGACAAACAGATCTGCAAGCATTTGAGAATCTTTGCACACTTTCTCCAGCATCCTGCCATGCAGTGAATTTCAAGACAAGATACAAAGCTAGGAGAGACAAAGCAATTGGTACTGAAGGTTAAAATTGGAAAACCTAAGAACTTACCTGAGTACCGATGCTCTTTGCGTCAGGGGAGTGTCCGAACTATCTAAAGATCTCAGAACTATTAATGGAAAGAATACTCCAATTTCTCCCTACAAAAGCATTGTACTAGAAGTAAGAAGAGTATTAAAGTCAAAGATTGAATCATATTGAAACCAATATAACATAAGACAATTCAACAAACCTTCAGACTTTCCCTAAATCGTATCAAGAGAACAGAGAAAATGCCACTTGCATACTGCATCAAACAGGTCATAGCAGATTTGAGATGTTAAGATTCATACAACAAACTAATGACTGTTACATCTATTAAAAATGATGAAGGAAAGTTAATGGAAACCTGAAAGATGACCGGAGATGAAGAAACAGAAGATCTGAGAAGAGCGTATGAAAGGTATGCTTTGACAGAATCAATGAAATGAAAATTCTTTGTGAAGGAATTGCTCACTCCTTCTAATAATCCCTGAAAGCAACAAACATGACGTTGAGAACAAATCTTTTCTCCCTCTCACCATCTTAAGACAGAAGAGGAAATTCACCTGCAAAAGTTCGAGAGACAAAACCCTGGTCTTTGAGGTAACTTCATCGGTCTCTTCTTTCATGCCCATCTATGCTCATGGTAAAACACAAGACTCAGTGTTATTGGCAATGGTTTTCATCAAATATAAAACATTTTCTAACTTGACACCAACCTTGCACAAAGTTCGGAAAAGCAACAATGCATCACGATGTGCTATGCTCATACTCTCAAGATCAATCCCTCTAGCACAAAAAAAAGGAGAGAAAACTTGTACAGTGCTAAAAATAGAAAAGGGACTTGAGTAAAAATAAAGGGTAAAAGTTTCGTAAATTCAAGAGAACTTTTGCATACCGGGTCACCTTTTTGCCATTTTCAAGCTGAACAGCCTTATCAAGGACAGCTTCCAAACCCTAATTAAACAAAAGAAAGGTTTAAACTCCTTTAATACAACATACGGATCTTTACAACGAAAAAATTAAATTTCATATACTTCTTTAATTTAAGCCCTTTACTAATCCAGTTCTTCTCCTTTGATACGAAAAATTTTCGAATTGAAATTTACACAAACAAGTAAGAATTAGACTGATATCAAACAGGAAACAAACAAAAAAATTCTGATTAAAAAGAAATGAAATTAGTTTCTTTTTTCCTTCAAAAGAATTATGGTTTTATCAGATCAATACAAGAGGTGTCACAGACAAAATTTTGTATGTGTATGACTTCTTTAAGTTCAACAAGTATTCTCATAACTGGTTTAAAAGTAACTTAAATATTTCAAAGACAATTACCCGGGATATAGAAATTAGAGTTTCTGGTAGTCATTTTCAACTACAGTAGAATTCTCTATTAAATCAAAAATTAAGGGAAAAAAGGACAAACAAGAGGCTTAAAGGTCCATAAAAAGGGTACCTTAATGTCAGCCCCACCAGCAAGATTGTGAAGTTCCTCTACTGAGGTGGGACTTTCTTCAGTTGTAGCTGATGTTGACAGGGCATCCCCCAGAGTGACTCCTTTTTCATTTTTATCTTCTTCGACAACTGAGATCTCGCCATTTCCAGAATCTTTTTCAGTGCTTGTCGACGCAACATCTTTCTTCTCTGGAACATCTGGCGGTGGCACCATCACCTGCAGGTGCAAATCCAATTTCATAATTACCTCTTGACTTCATCATATAAGCCATTGGCTAGTTGGCTCAATTGTAAATGAACTGCCTCAACTTCTTCACGTGTCGCAGTTGATTTCTTCAATATTATAAGCATATAATGAACTAACAACAACAACAAAGCCTTTATTCCCAAATAAATTGGGGAAGGCTAGAAATGAAACCCAATCCGAAATGAAAATCAATATAAATAATAATAATATAATAAATAGTAAAATAATAGTAAAAAAAAGTATAGAAATGATAATAACAATGCTAATAACATATAATGAACTAAATTCAGAATAAACTGAGACTTTTAAGGTTGAATTTTATAATTTAAGAGGTCATATGCATGTTTCAACAACAAAGAAAAGACAGGATTACATACAATTAAGCCAATTAAATTTCATTTACACTAGTTTATATAAATAAGGAAAAACCTGATCAGACTCCATTCGGCGAAAAACAATACTGATCATCTGTGTCAGCATGGCCTTGGAGGTTGCCTGATTAATTGGACTCTTGCTACAGAAATATCCCAAAATTGAAATCATCAGCTACAATTCTTATAACAATTAAAATATATTTTCGTTTGGGTTTTGCGAGACAGGCACCTGTTTAGTGCTATGTTGTAGCATACTCTAATCACCCCTAGCAATGGTTCTCCATGCACTTCATCATGTAGATATTCCATTTAGTAAACAGTTTTACAAAAATGACAAACACATAAACATGCATGAACAGATGTCATGAGACATACCCCTAAACTTGTTTGATGCCACTGCATTAAGAAGCACCTTCAGAACTTGTAGAATCGTACTGTGAAAATTCATTCAAATTTGATACATCTCCAAAAAAAAACAATAAAAATGTTAAAGAACAAAATGAAGAGGAAAGATAACAAAATTAATGTTGCAAAGGTTACCTGTCAGAAGTGGAATTGTCGACACACCCACAAACCATATTTAGAATATCTGCAAATAGTTTGGCATTTTTGCCACCTTCTAGGCCTGGGTCACCTTCTAAATGATCATATGCAACAAGTTTCTGCACAATAAAACAAAAGAAAATAACATGATCCTCAAGTAATTGTGATAATTGAATACTAGTGTGAGAAACCACAAATTCAAACATAGGAAATCCTAAGAATTGGCATGGGAACTACTTGAAAAGATGAGATTAACATATTATTACATAGAAATCCTAACAAAAAGTTACATGCAAACCCTACAAAACATGAATAACCCTGTAAAACAATACCCCACCCTATACACACACACACACACACACACAAAAGAGACAACAGAAAATCCTCTTAGCAACAAAAAAGCTCCCAATAACATGTGTAAATGACTCTCGTATCTGCTATATTACAAAAACAACATTCAAATTTTTACATTTGGTCCCAACACAAACATTTATCTTTACAACGAAAATAGCTAGGTTTCATGACACAGGCTTAGACAAGGAACGACTTCATTGTTCATACTCTAATAACCCTTTTTAATCTAACAGGTACCAATTTACATAAAATATATCAAGGGTGTTAATGAGGTTAATGTAGTATCTTTTACTAGACCTTACTTCTGGTAGTCGACTAGTAATAGCAATTGAGCAAAAAAATACAAAAGAAGACAATGGGATTTCATTTCAAATCCAATCAAACATTCAGAAAGATAATCAACAAAGGAAAAAGAGAATTTGTACATGGAGACAGTCAAGTGCAGGTTCGACTAGCTTAAGATTTTTAGATTCAAAAGCAAGCCTGAGAGGTTGCAAAACAAGCTCTGCTTGGGTCCCTTCTAATGCCCGGCCTGCTGATGCAAGCACTTCAGTAATAGGCATACCATTTGCCGCAAGTTTCTGTCTGTCAGCTGGTGTAGTATCATTCCCTTCTTTTGATACATCAGGGATTCCACTTTGGAGATTATAAGAGAAAAATAAAACATAAGTGTTAAACATAAAATTCCTAAATGCCTAAATTTTCCTTTTTATTTTTTATTTATTTTTGCTTTTTTTGGATTGGAACCGACATCTCATAGTTCGAAACAATACCCAATATTTCTTGTACTTGGAATTAATGACTACAATATTCTTGAGCAATTTTCAAACATCCCCAATACATAAACTAACCCATGCCAAGGCCGTATCACAATATATTCAAAAGGACCAATTTATTGTTAGTTTTTCATATTAAAACAAACAACAACACAACAAGCTCCCTACCAAATATTTACCATAATTTAGTTCAATTAGCTTGAGAATAGTTTACTATGCTAACAAAAAATCTTAGAAAGTCAAGATGCAAAACTATCAATATCTAATAGAGTACCCTGAACCATTCCAATGACAGCAGGTTTGTGCGGATACCTCCCACAGGTTTCGTCTCAGTTGCAAAGTTAGATATGACAGGTTCTAGTTGGCATAGTGATTAATTAACCATTAATTAACAGGAGAAAGAGCAAAACAGAAAGTTACCTAGAATCAGTTGCCGGAGGAGGTGCAGCCTCTTCTTTTATCCCTTTTATGACATCTGTAATCAAATGCAAATGCACGCTTAAATTTCACATAAGTAACCAAATCAACTTTTAGCACCTCGGATCAGCACTTTCATTACCAATTCCTAATCAAATACACATACATACTTCAAAAACACCAAAACCAGCTCATTCACCAAATGCCAAACCCCCTCTGATCCCAAATGAAAAGTAACTGATGCTAAATGGGAGACAGAGAAGAGCTCATTCTCACGCCAGTTGATGCAAATGCAAGAGAGCAAAATAAAGAGAAAGAAAGGCGCACCGAGATAAGACTGGATAGACTTTTGGAGAGGCGCGTGCTTCTTGTTAGAAGCGCACTCTTTGAGCATGGCCTCGAAGGCTCGCGTAACAAACCCGCCCGCCGCTCCCGCCATGGCCGGTTCCGTGCCAGATCTCAATCTATGACTGTCTATTGCACTCGATCTCGTCGTCTTCCCGGTAGATTTAGGTTCGCATGAGAGATCTATAAAAATGACATGGATCTGAGAAACATTAACAACTACTCTCCCCCTTTCTCTTTCTCTTTCTCTGCTTGTCAGATGTCAGATGTAGACCGGGATTTTTTTTCTCGTGGCTTTTTTTCTCCGCCTTGCGCCCTTACCGGGATAATTTACCCGTTTGGCCTTGGAAATTCCAGAATTACGGGCCCATTTGCAGCGTCAAAAGAGGGAGCTCGCGCATTAACCTGTCAACTGTGCACCAAGTCTCCGATATAAATATTAGAAATATAATAAATAAATTATAAATAGAAAGACAGAAAGAAGCACAAAAATAGAAAATTACGAAGTTGATCACTCTATATTTTTTTAAAGTACGAAATTGTTAACTCCGATCTTTAGATTATTGACGCACTGACAGTTTTACTGGCACTTTCTAAAGATCAGAGTTAGAAACTCGTTGCTTTACGCTAAAATGCTATTGCACGAACTTGTTATAGATTTCTCTCTTCTATATATTCAGCCAATTTCATATTTCGTTCCCAATCAAAAAAATTCTATTTCACAACAAGAAATTTCAATCCTCTATTCAACAACCAAAAAAATTGTTTACATTAAAAAATAGAAGAAGTTACTACATTTATAAGTTCTTTTATTTTCTCTATTATGATTTTTTAATTCTATTTTTAATCATTTTAAAGTTAATAAATTTATACTTTCAATTTTTAGTCATTCTTATTTTATTTTCTCTTCGAACTATTCTATAAATTATAAAGGTTTTTAATTATTACTTGTAATTCGTTAGTTGAAAGTTTTATTAGCAACATATCTTTTGAGTTAAATTAACATAAAATAATAGATTATAGAAATTAATTTATTGGTATGTTTTGGATTTAGGTTGTTACTAGAAATGATTGTAATAAACGTGTATCAAGGATGTCAGATAATGAAAGGACTTACATGTGTAAATTACAATGTAAGTGTCAAATTTTCATTTCATATAACCGAAGAAACTAGTTTTTATGAAGTAAGAAGACAAATTTATGTCGAACTTAGCCTACTTTTAAGACAATTTAAGTTGAACATAAGTGCACAACTAAACACTCATCTTAGATTCTATTTTTATAACTTATTGGGTGTAGATAATGATGTAATTTAGAAGTTAGTTATCTAAAATGTCACTCCGCTGATCAATTTTCACATGTTGCAAGTATTGGTTGAATCAACACCAAATACATATAATACCAGTTATGATCTAAATCCCGACAGTATACCAGGAACTAGCTACGCATCATCTGTAGAGCGAAATGAAGATAATCTTAATTTTGAATCAAATCCCGGTAGTATGCTTGGTAGTCCACAAGTAAATGATTTAAACGAAGAACTAAGAGAAGATGTTGAACTAGGTCGTGAATCACTCTGATGGTTCTAACAACTCGGGTGATAGTAATGATGAGGCAACATGAATGATATTGAGACTCAGCTAGATGTAGAAGAAATTTTGAAGCAGTGGTGATAATCAATAACATTCATCAATCGGGGTATGAAGCATCCTTGTCTGTCATTCAGTAATCAAGAATCAAAGTCATATGTTTATCATTCATTCTTTAAAGATGTCCCTTGGTTCAACGATCCACTAGTAGACGGTCAGAGTTTTGATTCTAAAGATCATTTGGAAGCAAAAAAAATTCAAAATTCATATTAAAGAAAATAGAGAAATTTATGTGCAAAATGGTAACACAAAAGTGTACATTGTGAAATGTAAAAACAACCAATGTCCATGGAGGTTATATGCGAAGGAAACAAGCACCGGTGCTTGGGCAATATTTGTTGGTGCAATTTCAATTTAGGTGGAGCCCAAAACCGAAATCCTAAATTACAAGCAATTGCAAATAAAACTTCGTGCAAGAAATAAGATTAAAATAAATGCGGAAACGTGAACTTACTTTTCATCCCTATGGTATCCCTTGTATGTCTCTTGAGCAAGATTAATGGAATTGTTTGAGATTGTCGGACAGAACCTCGGAATGATCGTTGATGAGTCATTCCAAGCAATTTTCGATGCTTATTTTTATTCAATGTTACGAACACAACCGAGAAGTATTTCTATCTTAATGGAGAGACATAGAAAGCTTATGCATAGCACATTTGCGCCTAACAAATGATGTCGGTAATGCTTGAAGATCCATCGTCTTTTATACTAGTGAAAATATATCTTGAAAAGATATCGTAATTAATAACAAATATTATTTGATATTAAATTCTCCAATTATTTTCCAAATTGTGTTATTTACTATTGTAACATACACAAAATTTGGTATTATTTGAACAAAAAGTGGGAAAGAATCTCTCAACATAATTCGTATATCATAATAAATACTTTTTATATATGAAACCGGCAATTCCGCCATCAAAATATTTTTATTTCAAAAATGGCCAAAAGATATACTAAGTTTAATACTTGATCATACTTTTTGATATCCTTTTATATATATCAATTTGAAAAACCGGTCAAATAATTTTTAAATATATATATATATATATATATATATGATCAAGGCTAAAATAATATGCATAGTACACCACCTTCCATACTATGCATATATATATATATATATGTCAATAAATAGAGATTTAAGTTGCTCAATAAATTCTCAATATCAAGATAGTATAGAAAATCAAATTTTGTGATTTTTAGAGCTTTCTTACTATTTTTTAAATATTTTGATATTAAAAACAACCCAGATTTAATACTACAAAAGTGCTATTTTTTAAAAACAACCCAGATTTAATACTACAAAAGTGCAATTTCTGAGCTATTTTTAAAAAATATTAAAAAAATAGCAAGAAAGCTCTAAAAATCACGAAATTTGATTCCTTACAAGATTTTGATATGATGAATTTATTGAGCAACTTAAATCTCAAATTATTTGGCAAATTAAATATGCATAGTATGAAAGTTGGTGTAAGTTGGTGTACTATGCATATTATTTTAGCCTTGCTCTATAATATATATATATGTATATGAGGGGGATCCGTAGCCTCCTAATGACTTATATACATCCAATTTTTAACCTGTCTCATAAAATAATAAAGAAATAAAAAAAATGTAAAATTTGGTCTCCAAATCTATATTTGTATGAAGAATATTTTCAATGGTCCGGATCGACAATTTTCATTGATTTTGATGGAAAAGGCTGCAGGAGGCTACAAAAAGGAGGTTACAGATTCCCTCTCTCTATATCTTTCTCTATCTCTCTCTCTCTATATATATATATATATATATATATCAAGTGTATTTGCCAAAATATATACTAAATTTTGTTGAGACCGTTTTGTTTGGTATTACGATCCAAATCAATTGATTACGCCCAAACAATAATCCTGATATTTACTTTAACGCTAGCATTAGTTGAGTTCATCATAATCAGCCCATCAACAATTATTATTAATTCACATTAAATTCTATATGTATCCGTACCCAAAATATTAGTGAAATATGTATTATCCATTGCATTAGTTAATCACATTTATGGCATATCTCATATTACTCCTCATTATATTAGTGACAGTATGTGATATATTAATCATATAACACCAGTCCAAACTTTATATTGGATTTGACGTCTCAATTTCAACAATCTCCCATATGGACAAGTGTGATCATTTTGATTCCATATATCTGAATCTTCAGATTACTTAACTTTTACATCTTTCTTTTCGTACTTCTTAAACAATTCGACCCACCAGTTGTACCAATAAGGGACTTAAGCGATGTCACCACATTTTCTTCGTGACTATCTCGACTTAAATCACAGTGTAAAATACAGCTGGACGACATGAATTAGATTTGGACATACAATTCAGAAAAAAAGTGTGATCATGCGTGCCTATTTCCAAATGAGTCACATTTATTCTTTACTTTAGTGAGGTCAAAACTTCAAAGAGATAAAACATTGAGATTCAAAATATAATTTGCATATATCATACTTGTTACAAATTACAAAACATAGAACAAAACAAAATCAGACTCTCACATTTTCTTTAAACTATTCTAAAATAGAAACTACACCCATATGAGAAACATGCTCATGAAACTTCTTAGGTGATAGCCCTTTTGTAAGTGGATCTGTAATCATGGAGTCTGTACTTATATATTCTATCTTTAACTCATTGTTCTGCACTTTCTCTTTTATTCAGCTAGGAAACTTATAAAATTACTTTAGTCTTATTAAGTTTCTAGCATTATCATGCACGATTTATTTGTTGTCACGATATAACTCGAATTATCTCTATATTGAGTTCATTACATGCAGCAAAGTGTCATCTTTATGAAATCTTACATTGAAATCAGATTTGGTACATTCAATGACCTCCAAAACTTTTTAATATCTGATACTTGAGTATATAGATATTATCTTGAATTTGCAATCTATAAACTTAATGAAAAGTTCTTAAGTTGCAACTTATAGATTGTTTCATATATATTACATTTCAGAAACAATCATCCTTAATATCAATTTAAAAACTTTCAAAACACGATGCCAATAGTCCTTGTAAAGAGTCTTTAAGAGAAAAAAAAATATTTATAATCAAAATCTTATATATGAAGGTTTTACCGACAACATTTTAACTTTATATTTATCAACATTACCATCCAAATTTAGTATTGTTCCAAATATTCATTTGTATCAAACAGATCTAATACTTTAAGATAATGAGAAAAATATTCAAATGTTATTATTGGTAATTACTTTCATTTTCATGTATATAAGATAATTAATTTACTTTTGAGAGTACATAACTATTTTGTCAGTCATGTTTTATACAAAGTCTCGAAAACACGACTTTATAGTTGTATGCATATAATCTTTTGAAAATATTGCAATCTTTTCTCTTTTGTAAATTTGACACTTGCACAATATTTCTTTGTGAGTTTTTCATTATTCCCATAATCATAAATAACAACCAAATTATTAAACAACACAACCCTATTCCAAAATTCCACAAGCTTATAACTTATAACATTACAAGAAGCAATGTGTCTATTTGGGTCTATATGTGTTCTTAATGTATTGTTGAGTATTTAACTTAATCATCATCTAACAACATAAAATATCCTACTCCAAAACACCCATGGGCTTAGCCAATATCATTGTAAGAAGCAATGCATCTATTTGGGCTTGTTTTTGGTCTATATGTGTCATTGTTGAGTCTCTTATTTGAGGTAAAGTTTGCCTATCGATAAAAAAATTATTTTTCGATATATAATCTTGACCAGATTTTGAACGGAATCAAAACTTTGTTCCTAAATCGTATTCTCACTAGTCTTGACACTAAATTAGAACAAAATTAGAGCTTCGACCTAGGGTCTTATTCTAATTCATGTTTTTTTCTTCGAAAAATATAATTTGGTAACATCTTATCTTTTATCATATCTTCCGTAAAAATTATATACCCTCAAAGAATTTAGTGTATTTTATTTAATGTCTCAATTATTTATGTTTTGTAAGTTTGTAATAATTCACAATTATATCTTTAATGAGAATTCATACCTATTCAAATGACAACTTATATTCCTTATGTTCAATTTGTATGCCTTTAGTAATTTATGATTAGAGTCTAGCTTTATTTGAACGTATCCATTGACGTTAAAGATTTAAATTTACATTCAAATTATCTTTAAGATTTAATAAGTTGATTTCAGTAGGTATTTCAAAATATCTTTATGATGCAGTACTTTAAACTTCTTATCATAGATTTTATATGTGACTTTAATTGTATCATTATATTTTCTTTTATTTCAAATAAGATTCGACATATAAATAACACAAATTCATTTGAAATCTATTATTCTCCAAAAGTCTTAACTTTAAATGATGATACAAATATGTATCCATATCTAAATTACTTCTCAAAATAGTACTTTTATCCTTATCTATCACTCATATTAAATGAACTATAGATATTTTGTATTATATGTCATCTTTCATTATGTTGGATTCACATTTCATCATTTTTTGTTTGTTGGTATTGACAAAATCTGTTTGACCAAAACTAGATCATAAGTCGACAACTTGATGGTTAATTTTATCCAAAACATCTCTTGTATCAAAATTTGCAAAATATACATAAATGACAGGCTTCATGTAAAGGTGTATTAAATGAAAATCGAGGTTATCTTATTTTGAATCATAATGAACTTAAATTTCTATTTCAAATTAAGTAAATCTTAGCACTTGTCTTAATTAGAAAGAGAAATATAATTGTGATATATTAAAAAAATCTTTCATATCTCATCCTTACAATCAAGTGTTATATTTAAAACTTTTAATATGATAGAACTTAAATATCTTGTTTAAGTTTACGTAATTCATACAAAAATTTTGCTTAAAATAAAAATTATATTTTTCTTATAGGATGCTATTCTAAGTACTTATATCACATTGATTCAAATACAATAAAAACAAATTTAACTTGATGCCTTCATTTCAATCTTTTATTATTTTCGTTACCAAAAATAATAACATGATGAATTTTGCAATAATAGTATATAAATTTAAAATTAACTACTTCAATGTCAAACCCAACATTTAAATGTTATCCTCTTAATCAGATAATCTTGCTTTCTTGTTTTATGCAAACGAGTTTTGTTAAGAATATGTCTTGTGTATCTTCTTATTCTTAATCAAAACATGTTTATATAAATATTACTTTAGCAATTTTGTTTTTTTTTAATATTACCCCTTAATCTTCAATTATGAATTCACACTTTAATGATTTGATTATTTAATTTTGCAATTACTTCTCACTTTATTTTATGTTTTAAGTAAAGTGTACTGTTTTAGTTGGAAGAAAATTATGATCACTGATAAAGCCAAATTATGCATGCATTTATCTAGAATTAAGTGTGTAATTTAAGACCAATTTAGCATAATTTAGAGTCAAATAACATTTTTTATTACAAAAAGAGTTCAAGTCACTACCTTGCAGTGTTTTAATGCAAAAGCAGGTATTTGGAGCAAAATGGACAAAATGGGATGCTTCAGAGCAAACTAGGATTCAAGACTACGCAATTTGACCATCTGCTTGGTCAATTGCAGCCGCAAGGACCATCATTGGGGTCGCAATAAACCTCTACAAGTCACAAAGAGAAGTTCCAACTTCATTGCGGGCGTAGGGTATATTGCGGCCGCAAGAGAATGTACAGAACGTGGCAGAGAGGCATAACTCCAACTCTCAGATCAATTACGACTGCAACAATTATTATTGTCCCCGCAAGACACTTGCGTAGAAGCAAAAAATGCCAGTTTTAGAATTTATTCTTAGGATTTTTGTTCTTTATAGATACATGTAGTTATAGGACAACCACATCACAAATTTCAACCAGTTAACAGAGAGTAAACTTAGGATTTTCACAAAGAGAGAAAAGAAGGAAAAGAAGAAAAAGAAGAAGAGAAATAGAGTCCAAGTCTTGAAGAGAATTTGGTTGTATATCTCTATCTCTCTTTCTTTCTTTGTATCTCTATTATTTGATCATGTTTAGTCCTTTAGCCATGTCCGGCTAAGTTTGTATTATAGGCTTATTAGGATGACTTGAAACTCTTATTGTAATACTTATTTGAGTAATGAATTTCTTACTTGATTCTATGATTTGCTTTCTATTTTAATTGTTGCAATCTCATGAATTGTTATCTTAGAATTTAGTATTAAACCTTGATCGTAGAAAGTAAAGAGATCAATTGGCTAAGTATCAAGAGATGACGTTAATTGATTGTGGATTTTATCTTTATGACTTTCTTGCTATTTGAATTGATTGAATTTAATATTTTATATTTTCAATAAAAATATCGGATGTTAGATCTAGATCATAGGAAGTAGGGTAACCAACGAACTAAGGATCGAGAGGTGACGTTTGTTGATTACGGGTTTTACCTAAATATTCTAACGAATTGTACAAAGTACCGAAATGTGAAATATGATGATTTAGAATAATTAGGACGACATGAACTTAATGGGTCTTGACTAGTTTAACCAAGTATCGAAAGGTGAAGCCATAACTAGTGCAAACACGATATCTAAATAGAAATATCACTTGGTACCAAAATTTGAAAATTGTACCCTCATAATATCAAAAAATTGATTACCATTTAAGTATCAACAATTGTGGATACAACAATCTCAGTTTTTAGTTTAAAACAACAAACAAACCCAAATCTGAAACCTTTCTTTGCGCTTTTCTTTTTGCTTAAATCTGAAGTTTAAGTCCAACTTGTCCTTGTGGATTCGACCTCTAAGTAACAATAGACGGTTGTATACTTGCAACCTCTATCTAGCAATCAGGGTTTAGTAAAACTCTACAAAGTTTTTGGCGCCATAGCTGGGGACTATGGTTGATTTATTTTCAGATTTTAGCAATTTTTTATTTAAGTTTTAGTTTTAACATTTTCTAGCATTCTTTTTCTCGTATTTTGTAGGTTGAAAACTAGAAGGAGAATCATCAACCCCGGATGATACGAACTTGGTGGAGTGGTTCTCTCAACAATGGTCAACTCACATCTTCTACGAGAGAAGGAAGAACCACCCTCCAAAGGGGCCAATCTTACACTCGAGTCAACGTCGGTTAGATATGTCTAACGCCGACGTAGAGGCTGCACGCATTGCAAATCTTGAGAGAAAACCGAATCAAATGGTCGTCGAGGTGCAACGGTTGAGAGCGACCGCTCTAAATCGTGAAGCCAATGAAGCAGAAGACGCAAATCGTCCCTCGAGGGAATTCACCACACCAAAGACCGAAGAGATTAGACTAGGGTACATCGCTCCAATCATCAATGTGGAGGAATACCAAATTCCTCTCGCATGGGTGAACATGGTGCAATGTAACCTATTCCATGGTCTACCATACGAGGATGCCACAAAACATCTTGCCAACTTTGAGGAGATTTGTAGCACAATAAAGGTACAAACTATTACACCCGATGATTTAAAAGTTATGGCCTTTACATTTTCTCTTGCAGATAAGGCAAAAGGTTAGATTCATGGTCAACGTCCCGAAAGCATGAATACTCGACCGAAGGTCACAAATGCGTTCCTTAACAAGTTCTTCTACGACCAACTCCTTACGCCACCAAATTCACAACTTTCGACAAAAGGCGAAGGAGACAATGAGCGAGGTGATAAAGCCAAATTATGCATGCATTTATCTAGGGTAAATTATGTAATTTAAGCCAAGTTTAGAGTTATTCAGGTTCCAACAAATAAGTTTTTATCCCAAAAAGAGTTCAAGTTACTACCTTGCAGTGTTTTAATGCAAAAACAGGTATTTGGAGCAAAATAGACACATCAAGGACAATGGAGCAAGCTAGGATATGCACGGAAGCAATTTGATCATCTGCCAGGTCAATTGCGGCCGCAGAAATCTTCCTTGCGGCCGCAATCAACCTCTACAAGACAGAATTAGCAAGTGTAGCTTCATTGCGGGCGCAAGGTACATCCTTGCGGCCACAATAGAAGTTGCACTCCACTACCAATGCAACATCTCCTATTTCCAGCACCATTGCGGGCACAAGGTATATCCTTGCGGCCGCAAAGAATGTTGGCAGAGCACCATCAACTTCATGACAGTTTCCATCTCTAAGTGTTGCGGTCGCAATAACTTCTATTGCTTCCGCAATAGAACATGAAGAACGTGGCAGAGAGGTGTTAACTCCAACTCATAGGTGTATTGCGACTGCAAGAGAGGTGTATTGCGACCACAAGAGAGGTTATTGCCCCCGCAATAGACCTGCGCAGAAGCACAAATGGGCAGTTCCAGTAGTCTATTATTAGAATTTTGCTTTTCTTTAAATACCAATAGTTATTAAGCAGAGGGCAAGTAGTTTTTACACGAAATTAGCCAGTTACAAAGCGTTAGAACTTAGAGAATTTACAAAAGAGGAAAGAAGAAGAAGAAGAAGAAGAAGAAGAAGAAGAAGAAGAAGAAGAAGAAGAAGAAGAAGAAGAAGAAGAAGAAGAAGAAGAAGAAGAAGAGAAGAAAAAGTCCTTCATTGGCGCAAATCTCGGTTGTATATCTCTTTTTTCCCTTTTTCTTTACAACTCTATTATGTTTAGCCCCTTAGCCATGTCCGGCTAAGTTGTGTTAGGACTTGTTAGGATGTTTTGAAACTCTTGTTATACTTGTCTGTAATGAAATTTCTTCCTTGATTTACTTTCTATTTTATTTGTGTAATTTCATGAATTGTTATCTTAGGATTTAGTTCTAGACCTTGACTATAGAAATCAAAGAAATTAATTGACTAAGTACTGAGAGGTGACGCTAATTGATTGTTTATCTTATGACTTGCTTGCTATATGAATTGTTTAATTTCAAGATTTGATATTTGCAATAGAGATATTGAATATTAGATCTAGACCATAGGAAGTAGGGTAATTAATGAACTAAGTACCGAGAGGTGTCGTTTGTTGATTACGGGTTTACCTAATTGTCATAACGAATTGTATCAAGTACCGAGAGGTGACATACGATAACTTAGGGTAATTAGGATGGTATGTACTTAATGGGTTTTGACTAGTTTAACCAAGTACCGAGAGGTGAAGCCATAACTAGTGCAAACACGGTACTTAAAATAGAGATATCACTTGGTACTAAATCTGAAAATTGTACCCTCATAATACCAAGAAATTAATTACAAAACAAGTATCAACAATTATGGATAATACATCTTAACAAGGCCTAATCAGTTGTTAATTGTGTTAAGTTTCAAAGTACTTTCAGTTTTTAGTTTAAAGCAACAAACAATCCAAATCTAAAACTTTTCTTTTCTCTTTTGTATTACTTAAATTAAATTTGCTCAAATCTGAAAATCAAAAATCGAATTGTCCCTATGGATTCGACCCCTAAGTACTACAATAGACTGTTGTATACTTGCAACCTCTATCTAGCACTAGGATTAATAAACTCTATATCACGAGGCTTGAGAGAGATTCCAAGAAATCCAAAGTTGTTGCCCGCATCATGGGATCGAAAGGTGGAATTTACTTCAGATTTTCTACAATAGTTTAATGCCTCAAGACAAAGGTATTCTTGATATCGTCGTCGGTGGTAGTCTCATGAACAAAGGGGTTGCCGATGGCTACAAGTTGGTTGATGACATGACTCTCAACCAAAACCAATGGCACAATCCAAGAGAAACTCCGGTCATCTTGCAAAGGGGTGTGAACGAGGTGAAGGTGAATCCGGAACTAGCCGATGCAATTGTCGTTTTGAACTGAAAGATTGCAAGAAAAATATATGTATTTGTGATTGTTGATGACTTTAGTAGGTATACTTGGGTTAACTTTTTGAGATACAAAAAAAAGTTTGTGAATACTTTATTGATTTTTGCTCACAAGTTGAGAATCAAAGAGAGGTAAAAATAGTCACCATTTATAGTAATCATGGTGGTGAGTTTGAAAATTCAAGGATATATGAATTTTGTTGTAGAAATGGTTACAAGCATGAGTTCTCCACACCAAGAACACCTCAACAAAATGGAGTAGTTGAACGCAAAAACAGAAACTTACAAGAGCTTGCAAGATCAATGTTAAATGAGTATTTGACTCCAAAGTTCCTTTGGGCCGAAGCGGTCAATACCGCATGTAAAACCATTAATCGGGTTTATGCTAGACCATTGACTAATAAGAATCCTTATGAAATTTGAAAAGGTTATAAGCCAAATATTTTTTTACTTTAGAGTATTTGGATCAAAGTGTTTTGTACTTCACCAATCCTTGAGTTTGTGTAAGTTTGATTCAAAATAATTAGAAGGAATCTTTATAGGATACTCATCAACAAGTAGAGCTTATAGAGTATACTTACTTCATTCGAAAATTATTGTTGAGTTCACTCATGCCAAATTTGATGAAAGCATCACTAACATGGCAAAAAGGATAAGAATGTTGTATGTATAATTAACTCACTTGAAGATGGAAACTCTACACAAGAAGGGGCAACAAATGAAGAATTGACACAAGAGAGAATAATACTCAACGAAGAAGATGTTGAAGAAACACATGTTGAAAGAATTAAAGAATTGAGGGGGAGTTGAATGCGTTGAATGAAGAATCTTCAAGAGAGTTAGAAGATAATGAAGAAAGAAACATACTAAATGAGGAAATTCAAAGGGAAGATGTCTTACCGAGTCAAACCGAATATCAAGTATTTGAAGTGCTTAGGAAGGTTAATTTTCATCATCTAGAACCAAACCAATTTGAACGAAACAAAGTTTGTATCTTGGTATCAAAACCTTCAAATCGAACTATCATTGGAACTAAATGGGTTCATAGGAATAAAAATGATGAATTTGGTAATATTATTAAAAATAAAGTACGACTTGTTGCAAACAGGTATACTCAACAAGAGGGGGATGATTATAATGAGACATTTTCACCCGTAGCATGGTTAGAGTCCATAAGAATGCTTCTTGCTTATGCTTCTTATATGAAGTTTGTGTTATACCAAATAGATGTTAAAAGTGCATTTTTGAATAGGTTTATAAATGAGGAAGTTTAGGTTTTCCAACCTAAAGGTTTTGAACACCCTTCTTTCACCAACGATGCTTATAGACTGCACAAGGCTTTATATGGCCTAAAGCAAGCTCCTAGAGCTTGATACTCAAGATTAAGTACATTTCTAATTGATTATGATTTTAAAAGAGGCTTAAAAGATGCAACTATTTTCACAAAGAAAGATACGAATAATATTCTTTTAGTACAAATCTATGTGGATGATATTATCTTTTGATCTACTAGCCCTTCTCGTGCTGAGAATTTTTCAAAACTTATGAATATAGAGTTCGAAATGTCCATGATGGAAGAGCTTAACTTCTTCCTTGGATTGCAAATTAAGCTAAATGGTGAAGGGATTTTTATAAATCAATCAAAGTATGCCAATGAGATAATCAAGGGTTTTGGAGTTGAAGATAAGAAAAGCAATGAAGACACCTATGGCTACCAACATGCATCTTGGTGTTGGTGAGTACGACAAACCAGTGGACATTTCACTCTATAGAGCCATAATTAGAAGTCTCATTTACCTCACCGCAAGTCGACCATGTTTGTTGTATGTTTATGTGTGAGATTCCAAGCTTGCCCAAAAGAATCACACATGACGGTCGTTAAGAGAATCTTGCGCTATGTAAAAGGTACAGTCAATCTTGGTATTTGGTATGTTAGAGCCACCAAGTTAGACTTAATTGGGTATACGGATGCGAACTTTACCGGTGACCGAATGGATAAAAAGCACTAGTGGAACATGTCAATTCCTAGGTAAGTCCTTAGTGTCCTGGTCAAGCAAAAAGCAATTGGTTGCTCTCTCTACGGCCGAAACAGAGTATATAGCCGCAGGCAGTTGTTGTATCCAGATTTTGTGGATGGTTCAAACTCTTAAGGACTATGACTTGCATTGTACCAAGGTACCAATAAAGTATGACAATACTACTACCATAATGATGTCCAAAAATTCAATAGCCCATGCTAGAACCAAGCACATAGACACTATGCACCAATTTCTTAAAGACCATGTGGAAAAGTGGAATATAGAACTTGTGTATATTGACACTAAGAATCAAATTACGGATATCTTTACAATGCCTCTTGATACTAACCAACATATTGAATTGAGATTCAAGTTAGTATTGATTGAAATTGTCAATTAAATATGTCTCTTGATAATTGTTCCTTCATTCTTGAATTGGAAAACCCTAACTGAAAAAGATGACATGTGCTTTATTTGTAAAATTTATATCATTAAGGGAGGAGCAAATTTAAATCTTGATTTGCTTATAAACTTGTGCTAAAACTCAGGGGAGCTTATGTATTTGCCTTTTGCCATACTTTGCAAAAATATGGAGAAATATTATGATGTGCATCATATATTATGCACATCTCAAATTGCCAAAAGGGGGAGTTTGTTTGATTAAACTCATCTCTTGTTTGACAATTTGCAAAACAAATCAGTACTAACCTTGCACAATTGAGTTTTATTGAGATGCAGGTTAACACAAATACAACAAGATGCTGCAAAGGCTCGAACATGCTTAACACAAGTCAAGACATGCTCAAGACATCAAGAGCAAGCTTCACACAGCCAAGCGTTGTTGTAACGCTTCTCAAACTCGTCACAAGGGGTGTACAACCCGTCACAACATGTTAGAAGGAGAAGAGCTGAGTAGAGAAGGGATTTCTAGAGTCATGCGTTACTGTAACGCATCAAAGAGGCATTATAACGCCTTGCCCACCCGTTATAACAGATCCTGCTCAAGATGGCCTAGAAGAAAGTCAGAGAAGCACAAAAGGGCAATTCTGGAAAGGTGCCAACCCGTTGTAACGGGTTCTGTAATGCACCACAGAGATGAGTAACGCTTCAGGCCACTTTCAAGACTCCAAGGCTCCAAGAAGTGCTTAGTCTATATATACATTGGAGATACGAACCTGGAAGATATCTAAAACCCCCCACAAGCTTTCAAGCATTCAATTGAGCACCAGAAAGAGCAAAAGAGACTTCTCCTACAGCTGCCTAAACCTGAGAGAATTAAGATAGCTTCTATTATCTAATTGTTAATCTGAGAACACTTCTTTTCTTTGCTAGTTTCTAGCCTTTGGTGCACTACATTTGTGTTGTCAAGTAGTGCATCTCCGTCCTTGATTGTGCAGTCAATCAGATCGTTTATCGTGTAAAGTGGTGTAGCCCATTGCATTGGTCTATGAATCAAAGATTGGTTTGCTTGTTGAGAAGAAACCAAAGATTGGTTCCGCAATTGTAAAGAATACTTATTTCTTAGTGGAATCAGTCCCGGAAGGAAGTTTTGGTTATGGGAGTACCATGGATGTAGACCTAGTTTTTTTGTAGGGCGAACCACGTTATATCGTGTGGTCTTGTGTTCTCTTGATTACTCTTGCTCTTTACTATCTCTCTCTTTAATATTCTTGCATTTGGTTATTTTTTAATTGCTCAATTGTTCTTAGTCCTACCCGATCTTTGCTGTCACCTTTGTCAGATATGTCATCACCTTGCGTACCCCACTAACCTAGCACAAATAAAGAGAATTGTAGTTGTAAGAGAAGCAGAGGAGGGAAAACACCATGCGGGTTCTCCCAGTAGCTGTCTCTTACTCTGACACAGCTTCGCTTTCCTCTTTTGCACCCCGTCGTGGAGGACAATAGGAGGGAAACCGCACTGCGGATTCTCTCAGTAGCCGCCTCTTGCTTTTACTCGACTTTAGCCTTAACCACAACCCTTCTCGTCACCTAAACCCTAGTCGAAGAATATATTACAACCTGAAATCATGTCATACTTCATTCTTCTTTCATGTTGGCGAAGACGTTAGAAGAAGCACTTGGTAGCTTCTACCAAGATTGCCGGACGACTCGACAATCGAATTCGAAGAAATGCAGAAATGACGATATTTTAGTTTGTAATTAGGCAGTTTTTTAATTTTCTTTTATATTTTCTATTAGATGTTTGATGTGATGAGTGGAATAGCTCGTTGTTGTGACAAAGATGATGATGTTGTTGTTGGATGTTGGATGTAACTTAATTTTATCAATGCAATTCAGCTTGGCAGCTTCTGTCAAGAGTTTCAAAAAAAGTTTATGGTAATATAAATAGGACACACCATTTAATCCTATGTAATTTCTAACCATTGAATTCTTATCAAGATTCGTGTCAAAATTAAAAAGGAAGCATAATCGATATGCACCAGAACTGAGAGAGGATGGAGAAAGTTAAAATGGTTTTTATTTTGGCACAAATCTTGATAAGGATCTGATGGTCGAAAATTGCATAGGATGAAAGATTTTGTATGATGCATATTACCATAGCATTTCTCATATATATATATATATATAGAGAGAGAGAGAAGGGCTATTATACTTCAAGGAGCCAAGGCCTCTTTGGCTTCATACCCTCTCCACCGTCAGATCTAATCTTATTTACAAATCTGCTTTGCTCATTTGGTCGGGACTGGATACGTCCAGTCGCCTCTATCCGAATTAATTCCACTCCCGACTCCACTATTCTTTTACAATAAACCCTAGGCGGAACCAAAGCTCGCCTCTCTCGCCTCTATCAGCTCGCCCTGCCTCCTCCACTCCTCCAGTCGCTCAAAACCAAAGCTCGCATATCTCGCCTCTCTCGCCACTCTTCTTTACAATAAGCCCTAGATCGCCTTCATCTCCGACCTGTTCACACATCTCGCCTGGATCTGCGATTTGTTCACACATCTCGCCTCCTTCATTCTTGAAAGTATTTTACTCTCTTTTGTACACATTATTTGAAAATTAGGGCTTAGGAAAATTCAGTGAGTGTAGCAAATTTTTATCTCATATTTCTGGTTCGAGAGTATGATTTCTTAATAATTAGCGATAATTTTCTGATTGTGCCAGAGTATTGATTTTTTTGGTTTAGCAGACTATTGGTTTGGCCCTGAATTGAAGTAGGCTACTGGAATTCTGGTTTTTTCTCTGGTTTAGCAAACTTTGCCAGAATGACAATTTCTAGTTTTGCTGCATTGTTAAGCCTAAATAAGAATAATTTAGTATTAGACTACTGGAATACTTGACAACAAATTGAATTGCTACAGCTATTTTATCATGTGAAATCGAGTGATGAGTAATTTCTGCAGCAAATTGAATTGCTACAGCTATTTTGCTGCATTGTTAAACATAATTTCTATAACTGCTTATTTATGACAGATATTTTATCGGAAGTGATGAGTAGTCAAAGTAATCAATATCATGCATGGAATCCAGTGACAGGAAATCTTCGCTGCACCAACTGTCATTGCTACAGGACCGTGAAGTTATCACTAACGCCACGTAATTTTGAGAGGAACTTCTACACTTGTCCAAATCCAAAGTGTAACACTTTTTTGGGCTAGTGTGATGATGTGGAATTCCATCCTATCGTCCTCAAATATCAAATGAAGCATATCGAAGAAAAAATCAGCATGATGTATAAGAAGATTAGGGTACTATTGATTGTAATTATATTGCTCCTTGTGTTAAGTCTTGTGATGTAATTTGAATGGTAGTTTCATATTTTCAGTCGATTGTAGTAGTTTTATATTTCAGATGTACTGTGTTATACTGGGATTGATTCTATGCTTCTCAAATGCTACATCAAAATTATGTATTGATTCTATTCAGCTTTTAGTTAATTTGAATGCTCCTTGTATTGATTCTTTTCAGTTTATGTATATATTGCATTGATTGTTTAATACTATATTTAGGTCTTAATTTCAAATAAAATTACATATTACTTTTTAACATCTTTCCACTGTTAAGGATTAATTGCAAACCTCTCTGCTTAATTCAGACTTGCTGCGCTAACATCTTATTTTGATACCACTCAGGGAATTGTTCCAGCAGTTGATTTCAGAAAGAATGCTACAACAATTGTTGCATGTCTTATTTTGATACCAACTCAGAGATGACGGAAAGTCCATGTGGTATTTGCAACAATTGTAAATCAGGACAACAAGCCAAATAAAACAACATGCCAACTTTGATATGAAGTCGTCAAATGCTACAACACTGGTTTCAAATAAAACAACACATCAATCATAATGTCTTCACTGGTTTCAAATGCTACAACACTACAAGTCTCTCAACTACTCAAATAAAACAACACATAAATCACAGTGTCTTCACTGGTTTCAAATGCTACAACACATCATTGGACTTCGTCAAATGCTACTTACAACATCTAAATGAACTTCAAATGCTACAAAATAAAACAACACATCATTCACTATCCTCATTGTCTTCACTGTTTTCATTGTCATCACTGTCCTCACTGTCGCATGCCACTTCTTTTCCAGCCACTGACCTCTACCAAAGTTTAAAAAAGTTGGAACAGATGGTAATTAAATGGTCAACAAAATGATTTCGATGGTAATTAAATGGTCAACAACCCTTCTTTTCCAGCCACTGATGGTAATTAAATGGTCAACAAAATGGTTTCGATGGTAAACAAATGGTAAACAGATGGTACACAAAATAAAATTTAGAAGGAGACCTTTTTTAGCATTGGACAAGTCCGTGCGTTGTGCCCTTTTTTAGCATTGCATACGCTGCAAGTTCTCATCTTTTTGGCATGCTTCTCGATAGGCGATTTGAATCGTCCGAGCTTCTTTCTTTTACCCTTGCACTGTGCATTTGGTGGATCAAAAAATGCTGGGCTAGATGCCATGCTTGCTGCATGGGATGACACAGGTTTCGCCAAGAGTTGCTTATCAGAAATTGAATTAGCTCCAGTTTCGACATTTGCTGCATCAGCTCCAGTGCTTCCAATAGCAAGTATTTTTTCGCAGCCACTTCTAAGAAGTTCCTTCAAACAACTGAATGCCTTGGCACTAGTGGTTCCGAGTCTACCAAATTTCATTAAATCATCTTTGATGGCAGCAAACCTCAATGTTTGCAACTCCTTCGAACCTCCCTCTTCCATGCCTCTTTCTTCAATGGGCTTTTTGACACTCGAATTGGCACCCTTAGTCCATCATTTCAGAATGTAGTGATGCGGTAGGTGTGGCATTCTCACATGATTCATTACTTTAATTAAATGAGAGCAAAGCAGCTCTTCAAATTCGAATCCTCGACAATTGCAAGAAACTCTATTCTCTTCTTTGTCTATTTGTACCAAATATGTCTCGGGCACCCAATTCGGGATAGAAGGATGAAAGTCTATTTGAACTTCGTATTGTTCATTTTTCTTGATCTCATTAACGAATCCAAATGTGCTCTCTTGCATAATTTCCTTGAAAATAGAAAACACATTTCTCGTATACACTTTTCGTGCCTCGCACTCAATTTGGTAGTTCGACCATAGTTTTGGTATCTCGTTAATGGTTTTGATGTCCTCATCGCTTTCTTTTTGCCATATGCTCTCAATCATTTTCTCAATTTGCAAGACAAATTGATATATTGATTTGTGATTGTCCACCCACAATTTCAAACTAGCATTCATACTTTCACTTCTTTGGGTAGTGGACATATCGGCAAAAAAAGTGTCTCGAAAGTATGCCGGCACCCATTCCGCTTGACTTTCGAACATGGTTTTGATGTGTTTGTGATTGTGAAGCTTGAATCGATCTACCATGGCATGCCAACCTCTCTCAAAGTCTGGAATAGTAAGACTTCGGTTAATGACACGGTTTAGTTCTTCTTGAAATCCCCTACTTTCATTTAGGAGAGGCCCAAACTTTTCCCTTGCTTTCCTCATAACGTGCCATTGGCAACACCTATGTTTTGTGTTGGGAAATACTATTTCAATAGCTTTCTTCATTGCTCGGTCTTGGTCTATAATGATTGATTTGGGGTGCTTGCCATACATTGCTACTAACCAAGTCTTGAACAACCAAACGAATGTTTCTGCATCTTCATGTTGGATAAGAGCCATTCCATAGAATATGGAGAATCGATGATGGTTCACACCTAGGAAAGGTGCCAAGGGCATACTATATTTATTTGTTTGGTAAGTTGTATCAAAAGTAACAACATCACCGAACTCTTGATACGCTCGCCTTGCTCGACCATCAACCCAAAAAATGCTCTTAATTGACCCATTACCATCAGGTTCTACATCCCAAAAAAATTCAGGATCGTCCTCTTGCTTCTTTTGAAAGTATAGCAAAGTTGTATCAATATCAACCCCGAGATACTTGCGATTTTCAGCCATGACAATGTTGGTAAGATCTTTCTTCTTAAGACGAATGTATTGCTTACCCCCTTCTTGGTCAGCAATGTACTCCCATATTTTCGATGTTTCTATGTTATGTGCCTTCATTTTGATGGCTGTTTCTCTAAGCTCCATTGACAACTTCTTCTGAGATCTCAAATTTCGCTTCTTCGAAGGACTAGTGATCAATTCATGATTGTGTTCCTCCACAAATACAGAAACACTCCAAATTCCATTTTGAAGATGTATTCTACATGAAGCATTACATCCTATCTTTGTTTGCCCCCTTTCTCTCTCATGTGTGTTTCGAACAGTCATGCTTCCAATTGACATTTCTTTCTTCTTATTTGAATGTGGCACGCCATTTTTGGAGCACACAAACCTAATTGATGAAACACCGTTCTTATTCTTTCCTTGAGTTGCTTTACGAATGCTAAAACCAACTTGACATGCTAACTATTGTAGAAATTGTATGCCTTCTCGACCGTTTTGAATTGCAACCCTACGTATGGTATTTTTCCAATGAGTTCCTCTTCACTTTCATCTTCAACAAATTTCAAACCAATGTCTTCTAGATTATCAAGATAAGGGTCGGTTTGTTCCATCTGTTTCAAATATAAAAAATGATATTACAAACTTCAAATAATAAGTTTTAACGAAAATAGGTCAAAATTAGATATATTTACTCGCAGAAGATTTTTCTGGCTTGTTTCATCTTCATTCAACTGACTGTTAGTAGGGCCTGCTACTGAATTTTCTTCAGATGCACCACAAGTGGCCATTATGTATTTGAAGTAAACATAACAGTAAACATTAAGCAGTAAGAGTAAAGAGTAGACAATAAGCATATCATATCAGTAACCTTGCGATTAAATATCATATCATATCAGTAAGCATATCATATCAGTAAGAGTGACGTAAAATACCAGTAAGCATATCAGTAAGAGTGACAGTAAAATTTCAGTAAGCATATCATTTCAGTGAACTTGCGATTAAGTCAACAATCAAAGTAAATTTTCAGTTAAAATTCAAATTACAGAGAAGGAGATGAATGCATAACCTGCTATTGACCTGTAGCAGTACTGCTTGTGATTAAATCAGCTCTCATTTTCCATTTGCAGTTATAAATCAGAACTCAAACTGACTGAGAGGAGAGGTGATAGCGACTAAATCAGAACTCAAACTGGCTGGAAGGAGAGGTCATCGTGACTAGGCGAGCATATCAAGAGTAGGGTTTCGAATGAGAGGAGGGATCCAAATGTCGGGATAGGTGAGCGTGAATGGGAGGAGTGGTTTAAGTAGAGTTGATGGTCGAGAAAGGCGAGGTGAGCGTGACTGGGAGTAGAGGTGAGCGTGACTGGGAGGCTAGGTGTTGGGAGGCGAGTGTCGGGAGAATGAAATGAAGCGACGAGATAGAGGCGACTGGACGTATCCAGTCCCGACCAAATGAGCAAAGCAGATCTGTAAATAAGATTAGATCTGACGGTGGAGAGGGTATGAAGCCAAAGAGGCCTTGGCTCCTTGAAGTATAATAGCCCTTCTCTCTCTCTCTCTCTCTCTATATATATATATATAAGGAGGGATCCGTAGCGGCTCGCAATCGCTCCATCATACCAAGTGTAAATGGTCGATCCGAACCGTTGAAAACATTCTCCATACTAACGTAGACTTGGAGACCAAATTTTATATTTTTTGGAATTTTTTTACTATTTTATCGAAAGGGTTGAAAATTGGATGTTTGTAAATCGTTAGATAAATAAATTTTCAATCCATTCGATATAATAGTAAAAAAATTCAAAAAATGTAAAATTTGGTTTCCAAGTCTACATTAATATGGAGAATGTTTTCAATGGTCCGGATCAGTCATTTACCTTTGCCATCATGGAGCGGTTGAAAGTTTGGCGGCTACGTATTTCTCCTCATATATATATATATATATAGAGTTGTGCTAAAATACTTTATAAAACGCCAACATGCATATACTTTAGACTCGTATCTTGAGATATAAAGTGCAAACAACCGATCAAGATCGTTGAAAATGTTCACCATACTAACAAAAATTTGGAGACCAAATTTTACACTTTTTTGGATTTTTTTTACTATTTTATCGGGTAGGTGGAAATTCATTAATCTAACGATTTACAGACCTTCAATTTAACCAACTTTGCATCCATCCGATAAAATAGTAAAAAATTAAAAAAAATGTAGATACGAGCCTAAAGTATATGCATGTTAGTGCTTTATAAAGTATTTTAGCACAACTATATATATATATATAGAGTTATGCTAAAATACTTTATAAAGCACCAACATTCATATACTTTAGTCTCTTATCTCGATATACAAAGTGCAAACAACCGATCAAGACCGTTGAAAATATTATCTATATTAACATCTATTTGGAGACCAAATTTCATATTTTTTGGAATTCTTTTACAATTTTATCGGGTATGTGTAAAATTCATTAATCTAACGATTTATAGACCTTCAATTTAGCCAACTTTGCACACATCCGATAAAATAGTAAAAAAATTCCAAAAAATATGAAATTTGGTCTCCAAATAGATGTTAATATATATATATTAATGTTAATTTTGGCGAGCTAGCAAAAAGGGGCTAGTCATGTAGCAGCAAAAACTTTATAAAAACATTGTTCTACGTCAAGTATTACCAATGAAAGAGTGTAATTTAGAGTACATATTATATTGGATATCAAGTCATATCAAACCATAAAGACATTGGCGAGTAAAAAATATTAAATCTTTCACATCGGGTATTAACTAATAAAAAGTGATATAGATTGGTTGAAGAAAAGCAGAGTGCGTTTTTTTTCTCTACGACGAATTTTAACTTACCTTTTGCCACTCCTACATTTACAACGAAAGATAATCGACGTATAATCCTCTAAATAATTGGTGTGGAAACAAAATTTTCTCGTAATGTCACTTAGAGATATATTAATAAGAGGAGGAATTACTTCATATATTAATAAGAGAATGGATCACTTCACGATATAATTAGCTAACTACTTGTTAATCTTGGTTAATTAAGTTGCAAAAAGTGCTCTCTTACGGATATTTTGGCGACCTCCATTAGGACCATTACTCCCATGTCACGTTTTCCTCGCTTCCACTAAGAGTTTAAAAACCAGATTTTGTTCAAATCATTGAAATTTTGATGTAAATTATACCCCCAGATATATTTTGATCCTCCTTAACTGTGTGGCTCAAGCTCCATTTCTAAATTCATGGTAATAGATTCAATTCTTAAAGAACTTGATTAATACAGAAGGCATCCACTACTATAATATCATATTCAGCTAACAATTATGTAATATAATGTTGATAAATAAGTACAAAACTTCACATGCAATTAATAAATATAATTCTATTAATATACTTCCTATACGTGCATTCAATTGGGGAAGGCATCTCTTATGGCTTTTTGATCTGAATACTATATTTATGAATGGTAACCTTTCAAAAAAACTCCAATCTTTTTAGAAAATCATCATGAAGAAATAATGTAGAATACCACTCTAAGCGCTTCATGACTATTACTTCATTTATGAGTGTTAAACATTCAACAAAATATCACAAAGCATCTTATCCTGCTACGAGAAGTGTTTCTGATCCGGATACTTCATTTTTGGGCGGAAACCATTCAAGAAAACATCATAAATCATCCTATCCTATTACGAGAAGTGTTCCTGATATGATTACTTCATTTATGAATGGTAACCTTCCAAAAAAACTCTAAACCTTTCATGAAACCACCATGAAGAAGCAAAGATTACCATTCTAAGTACTTCATGTCTGATTACTTCATTTATGGGTGGTAAACATTGAAGAAAACACCGCAAAGCATCTTATCCTGCTACGAGAAATGTTTCTGATCCGAATACTTCATTTATGGGTGGTAACCATTCAAGAAACTTCTATTACTACGAGTAGTGTTTCTGATATGATTACTTCATTTGTGAGTGATAACCTTCCATGAAAACTATAAACCTTTCATTAAACCACAATGAAGAAGCATAGAATACCATTTTAAGTGCTTCATGTCTGATTACTTCATTTATGGGTGATAACATTCAAGAAAACACCGCAAATCATCTTATCCTGCTACGAGAAGTGTTTCTGATCCGAGTATTTCATTTATGGGTGGTAACCTTTCAAGAAAACTCCAAATCTTTCAGGAAACCATCATGAAGAAATATAGAATACCACTCTAAGAACTTCATGATTATTCATTTATGGGTGGTAAACATTCAATAAAACACCACAAAGCATTTTATCATGCTACGAGGAGTGTTCCTGATATGATTACTTCATTTATGAGTGGTAACCTTCTAAGAAAATTCTAAACCATTCATGAAACCACCACGAAGAAGCTTATAATACCATTATATGTGTTTCATGTCTGCTTACTTCATTTATGGGTGGTAAACATTAAAAAAAACACCACAAAGGATTTTATCCTACTTCAAAAAATGTTTCTAATCCGAGTACTTCATTTGTGGGTGGTAATCTTTCAAGAAAACTTTAATCCTTTCAGGAAACCACCACGAAGAAATGTACAATACCACTCTAAGCGCTTCATGACTATTACTTCATTTATTGGTGGAAAACATTCATGAAACACCAAAAAGCAATTTATTCTTCTACGAGAAGTGTTTCTGATCCGTGTACTTCATTTATGGAGACAACCATTCAAGAAAACACCACAAAGTATCCTATCCTACTACGAGAAGTGTTCCTAATATGATTACTTCATTTATGAGTGGTAACCTTCCAAGAAAACTCAAAACCTTTCATGAAACCACAATGAAGAAGCATAGAATACCATTGTAACACCACAAAGCATCTTATCCTGCTACGAGAAGTGTTTTTGATCAGAGTACTTCATTTATGAGTGGTAACCTTTCAAGAAAACACCAAACCTTTCAGGAAACCACCACGAAGAAATGTAGAAAACTACTCTAAGCGCTTCATGACTATTACTTGATTTTTGGGTCGTAAAAAGTCAAGAAAACACCGCAAAACATCTTATCCTACTACGACAAGTGTGTCTGATTTGAGTACTTCATTTATGGGTGGTAACCTTTCAAGAAAACTCCAAACCTTTCAGGAAACCACCATGTAGAAATGTAGAATACCACTCTAAGCACTTCATGACTATTACTTCAGTTATTGGTGGTAACTATTCAATAAAACACTGCAAAGCACCTTACCGTGCTACAAGAAGTGCTTTTGATCCGAGTACTTCATTTATGGGTGGTAACCTTTCATGAAAATTTCACAAAGCATCCTATTCTACTACGAGAAGTGTTCCTGATAGGATTACTTCATTTATGAGTGGTAACCTTCAAAGAAAACTCTAAACCTTTCATTAAACCACCATGAAGAAGCATATAATACCATTCTAAGCGCTTCATGACTATTACTTCATTTATGGGTGGCAAACATCCAAGAAAACACCGCAGAGCATCTTATCCTGCTACGAGAAGTGATTCTGATTCGAGTACTTCATTTATGGGTGATAACCATTCAAGAAAACACCACAAAGCATCCCATCCTACTACGAAAAGTGTCCTGATATGATTGCTTCATTTATGAGTGGCAACCTTCCAAGAAAACTCTAAACCTTTCATGAAACTAGCACAAAGAAGCATATAATACCATTCTAAGTGCTTCATGTCTCATTACTTCATTTATGTGTGGTAAACATTAAAAAGCACAACAAAGCATCTTATCCTACTATGAGAATTATTTCTGATCCAAGTTCTTCATTTATGGGTGGTAACATTTCAAGAAAACTCCGAACCTTTCAGAAAACCACCACGAAGAAATGTAGAATATCGCTCCAAGCGCTTCATGACTATTACTTCATTTATGAGTGGTAAATTACTTCATTTATGGGTGGCAATCATTAAAGAAAACACCACAAATCAATTTGTGCTGCTACGAGAAGGGTTTCTGATTCGAGTACTTCATTTATGGGTGGTAACCTTTCAAGAAAACACCACAAAGCATCCTATCATACTACGAGAAGTGTTCATGATATGATTACTTCATTTATGAATGGTAACCTTCGAAAAAAACTCTAAACCTTTTATGAAACCACAATGAAGAAGCATAGAATACCATTCTAAGTGCTTCATGTCTGATTACTTCATTTATGGGTGATAAACTTTCAAGAAAATACCGCAAAGCATCTTATCCTGCTCCGAGAATTGTTTCTAATCCAAGTTCTTCATTTATGGGTGGTAACCTTTCAAGAAAACTCCAAACCTTTCAGGAAATCACCATGAAGAAATATAGAATATCACTCTAAGCACTTCATGACTATTACTTCATTATGGGTGGTAAACATCCAAGAAAACACCGCAAAGCATCTTATCCTGCTACGAGAAGTCTTTTTGATTCAAGTACTTCATTTATGGGCGATAACCATTTATGAAAACATCACAAAGCATCATATCATAATACGAGAAGTGTTCTAATATGATTACTTCATTTATGAGTGACAACCTTCTAGGAAACCTCTAAACCATTCATGAAACCACCACGAAGAAGCATAGAATACCATTCTAAGTTCTTAATGTCTGATTACTTCATTTATGGTTGGAAACATTCAACAAAACACCGAAAAGCATCTTATCTTGCTACAAGAAGTTTTTCTGATCCGAGTACTTTATTTATGGGTGGTAACCTTTCAAGAAAACTCCAAACCATTCAAGAAACCACCACGAAGAAATGTAGAATACCACTCTAAGCGCTTCATGACTATTACTTCATTTATGGGTGGTAAACATTCAACAAAACACCACAATGCATCTTTTCCTTCTACGAGAAGTATTTCTGATCCGGGTACTTCATTTATGGGAGGTAACATTTCAAGAAAACACCACAAAGCAACTTATCCTACTACGAGTAGTGTTTTTGCTATGATTACTTCATTTGTGAGTGGTAACCTTCCAAGAAAACTCTAAACCTTTCATGAAAGCACCACGAAGAAGCGTAGAATGCCACTCTAAGCACTTCATGTCTTATTACTTCTTTTATAGGAGGCAATCATTAAAGAAAATACCACAAATCATTTTATGTTGCTACGAGAAGTGTTTCTGATCCAGGTACTTCATTTATGGGTGGTAATCATTCCAGAAAACACCACAAAATAACTTATCCTACTATGAGTAGTGTTTCTGAAATGATTACTACATTTGTGAGTATTAACCTTCCCAGAACTCTCTAAACCTTTCATGAAACCATGACAAAGATGAATGCCACTCTAAGCGCTTCATGTCTGATTTCATTTATGGGTGCCAATCTTTCAAGAAAACACCACAAATCAATTTATGCTGCTACGAGAAGTGTTTCTGATTCGAGTACTTCATTTATAGGTGGTAACCATTCATGAAAACACCACAGAGCATCCTATCCTACAACGAGAAGTCTTCTAGATATAATTACTTCATTTATGAATGGTAACCATCCAAAAAAACTCTAAACATTTCATGAAATCACCACGAAGAAGCATGGAATACCAGTCTAAGTTCTTAATGTCTGATTACTTCATTTATGGTTGGTAACATTCAAGAAAACATCGCAAAGCATCTTATCTTGCTACAAGAAGTGTTTCTGATCCGAGTACTTTATTTATGGGTGGTAACCTTTCAAGAAAACTCCAAACCATTCAAGAAACCACCACGAAGAAATGTAGAATACCACTCTAAGCGCTTCATGACTATTACTTCATTTATGGGTGGTAAACATTCAACAAAACACCACAAAGAATCTTATCCTGCTATAAGAAGTGTTTTTGATCCGGGTACTTCATTTATGGGTGGTAACCATTCAAGAAAACACCACAAAGCATCCTATCATACTACGAGAAGTGTTCCTGATATGATTACTTCATTTATGAATGGTAACCTTCTAAGAAAACTCTAAACCTTTCATAAAACCACCACGAAGAAGCAGAGAATATCATTCTAAGTGCTTCATGTCTGATTACATCATTTCTGGGTGGCAATCATTCAAGAAAACACCAAAAATCATTTTATGTTGCTACGAGAAGTGTTTCTGATTCGAGTACTTCATTTATGGGAGGTAACCTTTCAAGAAAATACCACAAAACATCATATCCTACTATGAGAAGTGTTCCTGATATGATTCTTCATTTATGAGGGGTAATCTTCAAAGAAAACTCTAAATCTTTCATGAAACCACCACGAAGAAGCTTAAAATACTATTCTAAGTGCTTCATGCCTAATTACTTCATTTATGGGTGGTAAACATTAAAAAAAACACCGCAAAGCATCTCATCCTGCTACGAGAAGTATTTCTGATCCGAGTACTTCATTTATGGGTGATAACCATTCGAGAAAACTCCAATCCTTTCAGGAAACCACACGAAGAAATGTAGAATACCACTCTAAGCGCTTCATGACTATTACTTCATTTATGGGTGATAAACATCCAAGAAAACACTGCAAAGCATCTTATGTTGCTATGAGAAATGTTTCTAATCTGAATACTTCATTTATGGATGGTAACCTTTCAAGAAAACTCCAAACCATTCAAAAAACCGCCACTAAGAAATGTAGAATACCACTCTAAGCGCTTCATGACTATTACTTCATTTATGGGTGGTAAACATTCAACAAAACACCACAAAGCAACTTATCCTATTACGAGTAGTGTTTCTGATATGATTACTTTATTTGTGAGTGGTAACCTTCCAAGAAAACTCTTAACCTTTAATGAAACCACCACGAAGAAGCGTAGAATGTCACATTAAGCGATTCATGTCTGATTACTTCATTTATGGCTGGCAATCATTCAAGAAATCACCACAAATCATTGTATGCTGCTACAAGAAGTGTTTATGATTCGAGTACTTTATTAATGGGTGCTAACCATTCAAGAAAATATCGCAAAACATCTTATCCTACTACGAGAAGTGTTCCCGATATGATTCTTCATTTATGAGTCGTAACCTTCCAAGAAAAATCTAAACCTTTCATGAAACCACCATGAAGAAGCATAAAATATTATTCTAAGTGATTCATGTTTGGTTATTTCATTTATGGGTGGTAAACATCCAAGGAAACACCGCAAAGCATCTTATCCTGCTACGAAAAGGGTTTCTGATCCGAGTACTTCATTTATGGGTGATAACTGTTCAAGAAAATACCACAAAGCATCATATCCTACTGCAGGAAGTGTTCCTGATATGATTACTTCATTTATGAGTGACAACCTTCTAAGAAAACTCTAAATCTTTCATGAAAACACCACGAAGAAGCATATAATACCATTCTATGTGCTTCATGTCTGATTACTTAATTTATGGGTGGTAACCATTCAAGAAAACACATCAAAGCATCATATCCTACTACGATAAGTGTTCCTGATTCGAGTACTTCATTTATGAGTGGCAACCTTTCATGAAACCACCCTAAAGAAGCATAGAATACCATATTAAATGCTTCATGTTTGATTAATCATTTATGGGGGGTAAATATTCAAGAAAATACATTAAAGCATTGTATCCTACTACGAGAAGTGTTTCTGATCCGAGTACTTCATTGGGTGGTAACCTTTCAAGAAAACTCCAAACCATTCAAAAAACTACCACGAAGAAATGTAGAATACCAATCTAAGCGCTTCATGACTATTACTTCTTTTATGGGTGGTAACATTCAACAAAACACCACAAAGATTCTTATCCTGGTATGAGAAGTGTTTCTGATCCAGGTACTTCATTTATGGGTGGTAACCATTCAAGAAAACACCACAAAGCAACTTATCCTACTACGAGTAGTGTTTCTGATATGATTACTTTATTTGTGAGTGGTAACCTTCCAAGAAAACTCTAAACCTTTCATTAAACCGCCACGAAGAAGCGTAGAATGTCACTCTAAGCATCATGTCTGATTACTTCATTTATGGCTGGCAATCATTCAGAAAACACCACAAATAATTTTATGTTGCTACGATTAGTGTTTCTGGTTCGAGTACTTCATTAATGGGTGCTAACCATTCAAGAAAATACTGCAAAACATCCTATCCTACTACGAAAAGTGTTCCTGATATGATTCTTCCTTTATGAGTGGAACATTTCAAGAAAACTCTAAACCTTTCATGAAACCACCACGAAAGAGCATAGAATACCATTCTAAGTGCTTCATGTCCGATTACTTCATTTATAGGTGGTAAACATTCAACAAAATACCACAAAGAATCTTATCCTGCTATGAGAAGTGTTTCTGATCCAGGTACTTCATTTATGGGTGGTAATCATTCAAGAAAACACCACAAAACAACTTATCCTACTACGAGCAGTGTTTCTGATATGATTACTTCATTTGTGAGTGGTAACCTTCCAATAAAACTCTAATACTTTCATGAAACCACCACGAAGAAGCGTAGAATGCCACTCTAAGGGCTTCATGTCTGATTACTTCATTTATGGCTGGCAATCATTCAAGAAAACACCATAAATCATTTTATGATGCTACGAGAAGTGTTTCTGATTCGAGTACTTCATTACTGGGTGATTACCATTCAAGAAAAGACCACAAAGCATCTTATCATACCACGAGAAGTGTTCCTGATATGATTCTTCATTTATGAGTGATAACATTCCAAGAAAACTCTAAACCTTTCATGAAACTACTACGAAGAAGCATATAATACCATTCTAAGCGCTTCATGCCTATTACTTCATTTATGGCATGAAGTGTTTCTGGTCTGGGTACTTCATTTATGGGTGGTAATAATTCAAGAAAACACCACAAAGCAACTTATCCTACTACGAGTAGTGTTTCTGATATTATTACTTCATTTGTGAGTGGTAACCTTCTAAGAAAATTCTAAACCTTTCATGAAACCACCACGAAGAAGCGTAGAATGTCACTCTAAGCGCTTCATGTCTGATTACTTCATTTGTGGGTGGTAAACATTCAAGAAAACACCACAAAGCATCTTGTCTAGCTACGAGAAGTGTTTCTGATTCGAGTACTTCATTTATGGGTGATAATCATTCAAGAAAACACCACAAAGCATCTTATCCTGCTACGAGAAGTTTTCTTGATTTGATTCTTCATTTATGAGTGGTAACCATTCATGAAATCACCACGAAGAAGCATTGAATACCATTCTAAGTGCATCGTGTCTGATTACTTCATTTACGGGTGGTAAACATTGAAGAAAACACTGCAAAGCATCTTATCATTCTACGAGAAGTGTTTTCGATCCGTGTATTTCATTTTTGGGTGGTAACCATTCAAGAAAACACCACAAAGCAACTTATCCTACTACGAGTTGTGTTTCTGATATGGTTACTTCATTTGTGAGTGGCAACCTTCCAAGAAAATTCTAAACCTTTCATGAAACCACCACAAAGAAGCGTAGAATGTCACTCTAAGCGCTTCATATCTGATTACTTCATTTATGGCTGGCAATCATTCAAGAAAACACCACAAATCATTTTATGATGCTACGAGACGTGTTTCAGATTCGAGTACTTCATTAATGGGTGCTAACAATTCAAGAAAATACCACAAAGCATCCTATCCTACTACGAGTAGTGTTTCTGATATGATTACTTCATTTGTGAGTGGTAACTTTCCAAGAAAACTCTAAACCTTTCATGAAACCACCACGAAAAAGAATAGAATATCATTCTAAGTGCTTCATGTCTAATTACTTCATTTATGGGTGGTAAACATTCAACAAAACACAACAAAGCATCTTGTCCTGCTACGTGAAGTGTTTCTTATCTGGGTACTTCATTTATGGGTGATAACCTTTCTAGAAACACAACAAAGCATCATATCCTACTACGAGAAGTGTTCCTGATATGATTACTTCATATATGAGTGACAACCTTCCATGAAAACTCTAAACCTATCATGAAACCACCACGATGAAGCATAGAATACCATTCTAAGTGCTTCATTTATGGGTGGTAAACATTCAAAAAAACACCGCAAAGCATCTTATCCAGCTACGAGAAGTGTTTCTAATTCGAGTACTTCATTTATGAGTGGCAACCTTCCCAGAAAACTCTAAACCTTTCATGAAACCACCACAAAGAAGCATAGAATACCATTCTAAGTGCTTCATGTCTGATTACTTCATTTATGGGTGGTAAACATTCAACAAAATACCGCAAAGCATCTAATCGTGCTACGAAAGTGTTTCTGATCTGGGTACTTCATTTACGGGTGGTAACCATTCAAGAAAACACCACAAAGCATCCAATCCTACTACGAGAAGTGTTCTTGATATGAGTACTTTAATTATGAAGGGTAACCTTTCAAAAAAACTTTAAACCATTCATCAAACCACCATGAAGAAGCATAGAATACCATTCTAAGTGGTTCATGTCAGATTACTTCATTTATAGGTGGTAAACATTAAAGAAAACACCGCAAAGCATCTTATCCTACTACGAGAAGTGATTCTAATCCAAGTTCTTCATTTATGGGTGGTAGCTTTTTTTTGTTCAAGAAAACTCCAAACCTTTCAAGAAACCACCACGAAGAAATGTAGAACACCACTCTGAGCGCACCATGACTATTACTTCATTTATGGGTGGTAAACATCAAAGAAAACATCACAAAGCATCTTATCCTGCTACGAGAAATGTTTCTGATCTGAGTACTTCATTTATGCGTGATAACCATTCAAGAAACACCACAAAGCATCCTATCCTACTACGTGAAGTGTTTCTGATATGATTACTTCATTTATGAGTGGCAACCTTCCAAGAAAACTATAAACCTTTCATGAAACCACAACGAAGAAGCGTAGAATGTCACTCTATGTGCTTCGTGTCTGATTACAAGAAGTATTTCTGATTCGAGTACTTCATTTATGAGTGCTAACCATTCAAGAAAGCATCCTATCCTACTACGAAAAGTATTCCTGATATGATTCTTCATTTAAGAGTGGTAACCTTCCAAAAAAACTCTAAACCTTTCATGAAACCACCACGAAGAAGCATAAAATATCATTCTAAGTCCTTCTTGTCTGATTACTTAATTTATAGGTGGAAAACATTCAAGAAAACACCGCAAAATATCTTATCCTGCAACGAGAAGTGTTTCTAATCCCAGTACTTCATTTACGGGAGGTGACCACTAAAGAAAACTCCAATCATTTCAGGAAACCACCACGAAGAAATGTAGAATACAACTCTAAGCGCTTCATGACTATTACTTCATTTATGAGTGGTAAATATTCAACAAAACACCACAAAGCATCTTAACTTGCTACGAGAAGTGTTTCTGATCCGAGTACTTCATTTATGAGTGGTAACCATTCAAGAAAACACCACAAAGCAACTTATCGTACTACGAGTTGTGTTTCTGATATGATTACTTCATTTGTGAGTAGCAACCTTCCAAAAAACTCGAAACCGTTCATGAGACCACCATGAAGAAGCATAGAATATCATTCTAAGTGCTTCATGACTATTACTTCATTTATGGTTGGTAATCATTCAACAAAACACCACAAAATATATAATCCAACTACGAGAAGTGTTTCTGATCCAAGTACTTCATTTATGAGTGGAAACATTACAAGAAAACTCCAAACCTTTCATGAAACCACCACGAAGAAGCATATAATTCCATTTTAAGTGCTTCATGTCTGATTACTTCATTTATGGGTTGTAAACATCCAAGAAAATACCGCAAAGCATCTTATCCTGCTACGAGAAGTATTTCTGATCCGAGTACTTTATTTATAGGTGATAACCATTCAAGAAACACCACAAAGCATACTATCCTACTACGAGAAGTGTTCCTGATAAGATTACTTCATATATGAGTGACAACCTTCAAAGAAACTCTAAACCTATCATGAAACCACCAAGAAGAAGCATAGAATATCATTCTTAGTACTTCATGTCTGATTACTTCATTAATGGCTGGTAAACATTCAACAAAACACCGCAAAGCATGTTATCCAGCTACGAAAAGTGTTTCTGATCTGGGTACTTCATTTATGTGTGGTATCCATTCAAGAAAACACCACAAAGCATCAAATCATACTACGAGAAGTGTTCCTGATATGATTACTTCATTTATGAATGGTAACCTTCCAAAAAAACTCTAAACCTTTCATGAAACCACCATGAAGAATCATATAATCCCATTCTAAGTGCTTAATGTTTGATTACTTCATTTATGGGTGGTAAACATTCAAAAAAACACCGCAAAGCATCTTATCCTGCTTCGAGAAGTGTTTCTAATCCAAGTTTTTCATTTATGGGTGGTAACCTTTCAAGAAAACTCCAAACCTTTCAGGAAACCACCACGAAGAATTCTAGAATACCACTCTAAGCACTTCATGACTATTACTTCATTTATGGGTTGTAAACATCCCAAAAAACACCGCAAAGCATCTTATCTTGCTACGAGAAGTGTTTCTAATCCGAGTACTTCATTTATGGGTGGTAACCATTCAAGAAAACACCGCAAAGCAACTTATCCTCCTACGTGTTGTGTTTCTGATTTGATTACTTCATTTGTGAGTGTCAACCTTCCAAGAAAACTTTAAACCTTTCAAAAGACCACCATAAAGAAGCATAGAATACCATTCTAAGTGCTTCATGACTGATTACTTCATTTATGGGTGGTAAACATTCAAAAAAACACAGCAAAGCATCTTATCCAGCTATGAGAAGTGTTTCTGATCCAAGTTTTTCATTTATGAGTGGCAACCTTCCAAGAAAACTCTAAACCTTTCATGAAATCACCACAAAGCATCGAATCCTACTATGAGAAGTGTTCCAGATATGATTACTTCATTTATGAATACCATTCTAAGTGCTTCATGTCTGATTACTTCATTTAAGGGTTGTAAGCATTCAAAAAACATCGTAAAATATCTTATCCTGCTCTGAGAAGTGTTTCTAATCGAAGTTTTTCATTTATGGGTGGTAACCTTTCAAGAAAACTCCAAATATTTTTGGAAACCACCACGAAGAAATGTAGAATACCACTCAGAGCACTTCATGACTATTACGTCATTTATGGGTTGTAAACATCACAGAAAATACCGTAAAACATCTTATCCTGCTACGAAAAGTGTTTCTAATCCGAGTACTTCATTTATGGGTGGTAACCATTCAAGAAAAGACCACAAAGCACCTTATCCTACTACGAGTTGTGTTTCTGATATGATTACTTCATTTGTGCGTGGTAACCTTTCAAGAAAATTCTAAACCTTTCATGAGACCACCATGAAGAAGCATAAAAAACCATTCTAAGTGCTTATTACGTCATTATGGACGGTAAACATTCAAGAAAACACCGTAAAGCATCTTATCCTGCTACAAGAAGTGTTTCTGATCCGAGTAGTTCATGGGTGATAACCATTCAAGAAAACACCACAAAGCATCATATCCTACTACAATAAGTGTTCCTGATATGATTACTTCATTTATGAGTGGCAACCATCCAAGAAAAGTCTAAATCTTTAATAAAACCACCACGAAGAAGCAAAAAAATACAATTCTAAGTGCTTCATGTCCGATTTCCTTATTTATGGGTGGTAACATTCAAGAAAACACCGCAAAGCATCTTATCGTGCTACGAGAAGTGTTTCTGATTCGAGTACATCATTTATGTGTGGTTACCATTCAAGAAACCAACACAAATATATTTATAATACCACTCTATGCGCTTCATGACTATTACTTCATTTATGGATGGTAAACATTCAACAAAACACCACATAGCATCTTATCTTGCTACGATAAGTGTTTCTGATCTGAGTACTTCATTTATGGGTGATAACGATTCAAGAAACACCACAAAGCATCATATCATACAACGAGAAGTGTTCCTCATATGATTACTTCATATAGGAGTGACAACCTTCCAAGAAAACTCTAAACCTATCATGAAAACACCACGAAGAAGCATAGAATACCATTCTAAGTGCTTCATGTCTGATTACTTCATTTATGGGTGGTAAACATTAAAAAAAAAACACAGCATACCATCTTATCCAGCTACGAGAAGTGTTTCTGATCCAAGTACTTCATTTATGAGTGGCAACCATCCTAGAAAACTCCAAACCTTTCGGAAAACCACCATGAAGAAATGTATAATACCACTCTAAGCGCTTCATGACTATTACTTCATTTATGGGTGGTAAACATTCAACAAAACACCGCAAAGCATCTTATCCTGCTACAAAAAGTGTTTCTGATCTGGGTACTTCATTTATGTGTGGTATCCATTCAGGAAAACCCCACAAAGCATCCAATCATACTACGAAAAGTGTTCTTGATATGATTACTTTATTTATGAATGGTAACCTTCAAAAAAAACTCTAAACCTTTCAAGGAACCACCATGAAGAAGCATATAATCCCATTCTAAGTGCTAAATGTTTGATTACTTCATTTATAGGTGGTAAACATTCAAAAAAACACCGCAAAGCATCTTATCCTGCTACGAGAAGTGTTTCTGATCCGAGTACTTCATTTATGCTTGGTTACCTTTCAAGAAAACTCCAAACCATTCAAAAAACCACCAAGAATATATGTAGAATACCATTCTAAGCACTTCATGACTATTACATCATTTATGGGTGGTAAACACTCAACAAAACACCACAAAGCATCTTATCCTGCTATGAGAAGTATTTATGATCTGAGTACTTCATTATGGGTGCTAACCACTCAAGAAAATAACATAGAGCATTTAATCCTCTTCCGAGAAGTGTTCCTGATATGATTCTTCATTTATGAGTGGTAACCTTCCAAGAAAACTCTAAACCTTTCATGGAACCACCATGAAGAAGCATAGAATATCACTCTAAGTGCTTCATGTCTGATTTCTTCATTTATGGGTGGCAAAAATTCAAGAAAACACCACAAAGCATCATGGGTCGTAACCTTTCAAAAAAACTCAAAACCTTTCATAAAACCACCTCGAAGAAATGTATAATACTACTCTAAGTGCTTCATGACTATTACTTAATTTATGGGTGGTAAACATTCTACAAAACATCACAAAGCATCTTATCTAGCTACGAGAACTGTTTCTGATCCAGGTACTTCCTTTATGGGTGGTAACCATTCAATAAAACACCACAAAGCAACTTATCCTACTACGACTAGTGTTTCTGATATGATTACTTCATTTGTGAGTGGTAACCATCCAAGAAAACTCCAAATCTTTCATGAAACCACCACGAAGAAGCATAGAATATCATTCTAAGTGCTTCATGTGTGATTACTTCATTTATGGGTGGTAAACATTAAAAAAAACACCGCAAAGCATCTTATCCATCAACATGAAGTGTTTCTGATCCAAGTACTTCATTTATGAGTGGCAGCCTTCCAAGAAAACTCTAAACCTTTCATGAAACCACCACGAAGAAGCATAGAATACCATTCTAAGTGCTTCATGTTTGATTACTTCATTTATGGGTGGTAAACATTCAACAAAACACCGCAAAGCATCATATCCTACTACGAGAAGTGTTTCTGATCCGAGTACTTCATTTATGCGTGGTAACCATTCAAGAAAACACCACAAAGCAACTTATCCTACTACGAGTTGTGTTTCTGATATGATTACTTCATTTTGTGAGTGACAATCTTCCAAGAAAACTCTAAACCATTCATGAGACGACCATGAAGAAGCATAGAATATCATTCTAAGTGGCTCTTGTCTTATTACTTCTTTATGGATCGTAAACATTCAAGAAAACACGGCAAAGCATCTTATCCTGCTACGAGAAGTGTTTCTGATCCGTGTACTTTATTATGGGTGATAATTATTCAAGAAAACACCATAAAGCATCCTATCCTACTACGAAAAGTGTTCCTGATATGATTATTTCATTTATGAGTGGCAACCATCCAAGAAAACTCTAAACATTTCATGAAACCACCACGAAGAAGCATAAAATATCATTCTAAGTGCTTCATGCCTGATTACTTCATTTATGGGTGGTAAACATTTTAGAAAACACCGCAAAGCATCTTATCCTGCTACGAGAAGTGTTTCTGATCTGATTAATTCATTTATGGGCGGTAAACATTTAAGAAAACACTGCAAAGCATCTTATCCTGCTACGAGAAGTGTTTCTGATCCGAATACTTCATTCAAGGGTCGTAACCTTTCAAAAAAAAACTCCAAACCTTTCATAAAACCACCACGAAGAAATGTAGAATACCACTTTAAGCGCTTCGTGACTATTACTTCATTTATTGGTGGTAAACATTCAATAATACACCACAAAGCATCTTATCCTGCTATGAGAAGTGTTTCTAATCCGAGTACTTCATTTATAGGTGGTAACCATTCAAGAAAACACCACAAAGCAACTTATCCAACAACCTAGTGTTTTTGATATGATTATTTCATTTGTGAGTGGTAACCTTTCAAGAAAACTCTAAACCATTCATGAAACCACCATGAATAAGCGTAGAATGTCACTCTCACTCTAAGCGCTTGATGTCTAATTACTTCATTTATGGCTAGCAATCATTCAAGAAAACACCACAAAGCAACTTATCCTACTATGAGTAGTGTTTCTGATATGCTTTGCTGTGTTTTTTATTCGAGTACTTCATTAATGGGTGCTAACCATTCAAGAAAATACCGGAAAGCATCTTATCCTACCACGAGAAGTGTTCCTGATATGATTCTTCATTTATGAGTGGTAACCTTCCAAGAAAACTCTAAACCTTTCATGGAACCACCACAAAGAAGTATAAAATATCATTCGAAGTGCTTCATGTGTGATTACTTCATTTATGGGTGGTAAACTTTCAAGAAAACACCGCAAAGCATCTTATCCTGCTATGAGAAGTGCTTCTGATCTGATTACTTCATTAATGGGTGGTAAACATTCAAGAAAACACCAAAAAGCATCTTATCCTGCTACGAGAAGTGTTTCTGATCTGAGTACTTCATTAATGGTTGGTAACCTCTAAAGAAAAAACTCAAAACCTTTCATTAAACTACCACGAAGAAATGTAGAATACCACTATAACCGTTTCATGACTATTACTTCATTTATTGGGTGGTAAACATTCAACAAAACACCACAAAACAAATTATCCTGCTACGAGAAGTGTTTCTGATCCGGGTACTTCCTTTATGGGTGGTAACCATTCAATAAAACACCACAAAGCAAGTTATCCTACTATGTGTAGTGTTTCTGATATGATTACTTCATTTGTGAGTGGTAACCTTCCAAGAAAACTCTAAACCTTTCATGAAACCACCAGGAAGAAGCATAGAATACCATTCTAAGTGCTTCATGTCTGATTACTTCATTTATGGGAGGTAAACATTCAAAAAAACACCGCAAAGCATCTTATCTAGCAACGAGAAGTGTTTCTGATCCAAGTACTTCATTTATGAGTGGCATCCTTCCAAGAAAACTCTAAACCTTTCATGAAATCACCACGAAGAAGCATAGAATACCATTCTAAGTGCTTGATGTCTCATTACTTCATTTATGGGTGGTAAACATTCAACAAAACACCGCAAAGCATCTAATCCTACTACGAAAAGTGTTTCTAATATGGGTGGTAACAATTCAAGAAAACACCACAAATCATCCAATCCTACTACGAGAAGTGTTCCTGATATGATTACTTCATTTATGAAGGGTAACCTTCCAAAAAAACTCTAAACCTTTCATGAAACCTCCATGAAGAAGCGTACAATACCATTCTAATTGCTTTATGTCTGATTACTTCATTTATGGGTGGTAAACATTCAAGAAAACACCGCAAAGCATCTTATCCTCCTACGAGAAGTGTTTCTAATCCAAGATTTTCATTTATGGGTGGTAACCTTTGAAGAAAACTCCAAACCTTTCAGGAAGAAATGTAGAATACCATTCTAAGAACTTCATGACAATTACTTCATTTATGGGTGGTAAACATCCCAGAAAACACCGCAAATCATTTTATCTTGCTACGAGAAGTGTTTCTGATCTGAGTATTCCTTTTATGGGTGGTAACCATTCAAAAAAACACCACAAAGCAACTTATCCTTCTTCGAGTTGTGTTTCTGATAAGATTACTTCATTTGTTAGTGGCAACCTTCCATGAAAACTATAAACCATTCATGAGACGACCATGAAGAAGCATAAAATACTATTCTAAGTGGTTCATGTCTTATTACTTCATTATGGGTGATAACCATTCAAGAAAATAACACAAAGCATCTTATCCTGCTACGAGAAGTGTTTCTGATCTGAATACTTCATTATGGGTGATAACCATTCAAGAAAATAACACAAAGCATCCTATCCTACTCCGAGAAGTGTTCCTGATATGATTATTTCATTTATGAGTGGCAACCATCCAAGAAAACTCTAAACATTTCATGAAACCACCACGAAGAAGCATAGAATACCATTATAAGTGCTTAATGTCTGATTAATTCATTTATGCGTGGTAACCATTCAAGAAAACTCCGCAAAGCATCTTATCCTGCTACGAAAAGTGTTTCTAATCTGGGTACTTCATTTATGGGTGGTAACAATTCAGGAAAACACCACAAAGCATCCAATCCTACTACGACAAGTGTTCCTGATATGATTACTTCATTTATGAATGGTAACGTTTCGTAAAAACTCTAAATCTTTCATGAAACCACCATGAAGAAGCATAGAATACCATTCTAAGTGCTTCATGTCCGAATACTTCATTTAAGGGTTGTAAACATTCAAAAAACATCGCAAAGCATCTTATCCTGCTACGATAAGTGTTTCTAATCCAAGTTTTTCATTTATAGGTGGTAACCTGAAGAAAACTCCAAACTTTTCAGGAAACCACCAGGAAGAAATGTAGAATACTATTCTAAGAAATTCATGACTATTATGGGTGGTAAACATTCCAGAAAATACCGCAAATCATTTTATCCTGCTACGAGAGGTGATTCTGATCCGAGTACTTCATTTATGGGTGGTAACCATTCAAGAAACACCACAAAGCATCCTATCCTACTACGAGAATTGTTCCTGGTATGATTACTTCATATATGAGTGACAACCTTCCAATAAAACTCTAAACCTGTCATGAAACCACAATGAAGAAGCATAAAATGTCATTCTAAGTGCTTCATGTCTGATTACTTCATTTATGGGTGGTATACATTCAAAAAAATACCGCAAAGCATCTTATCCTGCTAAGAGAAGTGTTTCTAATCCAAGTTCTTCCTTTATGGGTGGTAACCGTTCATGAAAACTCCAAATCTTTCAGGAAACCACCACGAAGAAATGTAGAATACCAATCTAAGTGCTTTATGACTGATTACTTCATTTATTGGTGGCAATCATTCAAGAAAACACCACAAATCATTTTATGTTGCTATGAGAAGTGTTTCTGATTTGAGTTCTTCATCTATGGCTGGTAACCAATTAAGAAAACTCCAATCCTTTCAGGAAACTACCACAAAGAAATGTAGAATACCACTCTAAGCGCTTCATAACTGTTACTTCATTTATGGGTGATAACCATTCAAGAAACACCACAAAGCATCATATCCTACTACGAGAAGTGTTCTTGATATGATTACTTCATTTAGGAGTGGTAACCTTCCAAAAAAACTCTAAACCTTTCATGAAACCACCATGTAGAAGCATAAATACCATTCTACGTGCTTCATGTCTTATTACTTAATTTATGGGTGGTAAACATTCAAGGAAACATCACAAAACATCTTATCCTGCTACGAGTAGTGATTCTAATCCAAGTTCTTCATTTATGGGTGTTAACCTTTCATGAAAACTCCAAACCTTTCCGGTAACCACCACGAAGAAATGTAGAATACCACTCTAAGCGCTTCATTACTATTACTTCATTTATGTGTGGTAAACATTCAACAAAACACCACAAAGCATATTATCCTGCTACGAGAAGTGTTTCTGATCCGGGTGCTTCCTTTATGGTTGGCTACCATTCAGTAAAACACCACAAAGCAACTCATCCTACTACAAGTAGTGTTTCTGATATGATTACTTCATTTGTGAGTGGCAAACTTCCAAGAAAACTCTAAACCTTTCATGAAACCACCAGGAAGAAGCATAAAATATCATTCTAAGTGCTTCATGTCTGATTACTTCATTTATGGATGGTAAACATTAAAAAAAAACACAGCAAAGCATCTTATCCAGCTACGAGAAGTGTTTCTGATCCATGTTTTTCATTTATGAGTGGCAACCTTCCAAGAAAACTGTAAACCTTTCATGAAATCACCACGAAGAAGCATAGAATACCATTCTAAGTGCTTCATGTTTGATTACTTCATATATGAGTGGTAAACATTCAACAAAACACCGCAAAGCATCTTATCCTGCTACGAAAAGTGTTTCTGATCCGGGTACTTCATTTATGGGTGGTAACTTTTCAAGAAAACACCACAAAGCATTCAATCCTACTACGAGAAGTGTTAAAGAAATTATTTAGTATAACAATCTCCCCCTTTTGACGATTTGCATAACCTATAGTGTATGAGGGAAGTGAGAAGTTTTGAAATTTTATTTTAGCTTCATGCACATCATTCTCCTTCTTTTTGAAATCAACAATAGAGTTGCAATTAGGTCAAACGAAAAGATCCCCTTAATAGTGCACTATTGCAACATATGAATTAATAAAGAATCGTAAGCCGACTTCATTGCATACAAGGCTTAGTTAATAAGCAATGAGCTCCCTCTTAATTCAAGATGTAGGTAACATTTTTGCAAGTTCAATTCATGAGGGCATACATTGAAATCAACGCATGTACTATAAGCAACATCAATCAGTATAAGAAGCTATAGAAAGCTAGATCTTTAAGGGCATAATTATAAATTGAAACATATAGCATAGTTATTGATGACCTAAGAGATATGATATACCAAGTTCAATTTGATATAATATTGAATATGAGACATGCATTATCACAAGAAATCACAATAATATAAGAGCATGACTAAAATAATATGCATAGTACACCACATAACGTACTATGGGGTCATTTGTATTTAATTTGGTCATTAAATTGATATTTAAGTTGCTCAATAAATTCTTCATATCAAAATCTTGTAGGAAATAAAATTTCGTGATTTTTAGAGCTTTCTTGCTATTTTTTAAATATTTTTTAAAAACAACCCAGAAATGGCACTTTTGTAGTATTAAATCTGGACTGTTTTTAAAAAATATTTAAAAATAGCAAGAAAGCTCTAAAAATCACGAAATTTGTTTTCCTACAATATTTTCATATGAAGAATTTATTGAGCAACTTAAATCTCAATTTATTGACCTATATCTATATGCATAGTACATTATGTGGTGTATTATGCATATTATTTTATCCATGCTCATAATATAAATAACAATCTCAAAGTACATTATGTATACCTTTAGCAAATATTTGGATTAACTTAACAATGTACAATTTTGAAAAATGAACTTAACAAGTCAAATTCATAAATTCAAATTTGGGAGTTAGCATATTGTTATTAAAAACAAATGCCAACGGTGAAGAGATGGTATGTTTGAAGCAAATAGGTTATTTCCAGTTTTAATTTCGTTATACCATTCTTGATATTCATTGAATTGTGTGTAATTTCCATTTGTATAAGCCTCTTTATACAAGTCCTTTCAAGTTTGGGGTTATAAGGAAAACCAAGGAGATCGGAAAGTTTGAGTATGGTAAGTCTTAGTTCTTTACCACACACCTAAGTAACGATACTAAATGGATTGTGTTGGGCTATAGAAAGATTTCCATAAAATGCTCGAACCAAGATCTCATTATATGGCTCATCACATTCAATCAATGATAGCATACTCCAACGGTCAATATATTGGTTAACGTTGTTGTCTTCCCAATTCAAGATTGTTCCTAATTTTGAACAATAGAAACACTTGATTAAGGGTCTAGATTCAACCTTCTCGTAGTTCTCAAATTCAGCATTGTTTTTTAATAGATATAGAGTTGAAGATTGAGGTAATTGTTTCAATTTCTGTAAGTTAATATTATTTCGATCTAATTGATGTTATTACAAGACGAAACATCCTGAATTTGATTTATTGAGCTAATTTTTAATTTAAAATCTTTCATTTGTATTTTAATTTCACAAGTTGAGGAAACACTGATGTTTCTTTTCCTATAGTTAATATGTTAACATTTTGTTTACTGTTAATAAGTTATCATGTTATTATGGATGTCGTTATTCATGTTGTTGTGTTTATTATGCATGTTGTTACGGTTGTTATTTATGTTCTGACAACATGCATAATAAGTTATGATGTTATTATTGATGTTGTTATTCATGTTGTTTTGTTTATTATGCATGTTGTTACAGTTGTTTTTAATGTTCTGACAAATTTAATGCCAGAACTGGTACTTGTTCACAATTTTCTGTACCTATATTATCATGTTATTATTCATGTTGTTTTGTTTGTTATGCATATACTGTGCTAATATGTTATGTATGATTAAGTATATGGAAAGATATGCATTTTATATATTTTACTGTAAATTGTATTCAATTTATCTTTTATGTTATTGTAGGATATGTCAGAAACTTCTTTTGAAGAAATTGTTCCTAGTGTTATTTCAGAAGAAGTTGATGATAGTGTGAATATATTCACTGTTGATCATGTTTCAGATGAAAATATACCAAAAGTTGGTATGAAATTTGGAAGTTATGAAGAAGTTTATGATTTTGGACAAACTATGGTTTCTTAGGTGGGTTTGGAACAAAGATTAGAGGTGGCCATAATAAGGGTGATAAACCTAAAGATAGAATATTTAGATGTTCTAAGAAAGGAATTTCCAAATCCAAAAACCCGAATTGTCGCAATAAATTTGCATCAAAAACTGGATGTCAAGCAAAAATGGTTGTCAAAGATGAACTTTTGGTGAATAATTGGGTTGTGACTGAAGTTTTCCTTGCACATAACCACAAACTTCTACCGAATATGGTTCAGTTTATGCCAAGTCATAATAAAATTCCAAAACAATTGAGAAAACAGATTGAGTTGAATGACGAAGCTGGGTTGTCCTTGAAAAATAATGTTAAATCTGTTATTGCTCAAGGAGGTGGTCTTGGGAATGTAAATTTTACAGAACGAAAAATTAGAAATGAGGTCAATGCCTAGAAGGAAAAAATTTGGAGGGAGTGATGCCGAAGCTCTTATTGCATACTTTGTAAAAAGAAAGAAAGAGGATTCAGAATTTTACTATGATGTTGATTTATTTGATGATGGTACTGTAGAGCATGTATTTTGGACTGATTCTAGATCCAGATTGACTTACAAGAAGTTTGGAGATGTTTCGTCTTTTGATGCTACCTATGGCACAAATAGGTGTGTTTATCTATTCTTTGATTCATATTATTTGTTTTATTATGCATGTTGTTTAAGTATGCAATGTATTTGCTTTCTTTTTGTCATTTACTGCATTTTAGAAAAAATCACTGTCATTCATGCTGTTGTTTTAATTATGCAGATACTGAACTTTATTATGCAATTACTGTAGGTACAATATGAAATTTTGCCCATTCATTGGAGTAGACCATCATGGCAGCACCATTTTATTTGGAGTAAACCATCATGAAAATGAACAGAGATACGATTGAATGCTTGATAAGTGAAACAGTAAGGTTCTCTAATAGTAGAAGAGAATTTGATGAAGAATGGGGTCATAAATTAGAAGTATATGAATTGGAAATTCATCAATGGTTGAATGAAATGTTTGATTGTAGGGAAAAATGGGTACCAGCATACCTTACTCACCATTTTTGGGTTGGTATGAGTACAACCCAAAGAAGTGAATCAATCAATTCTTTTTTTGGAAAGTATTTCAATAATAAAACATGTCTTAAAACCTTTGTCATTCAATATGAAAATGCTATTGCAAAATTAAGGGAGAATGAGAAAGAGGAAGAATACAGATGCATTGACAAAGTGATTGAACCTTTCTCAAACCTTGAAATTGAGAAGCAGTATTTGGAGACTTACACCATTAACATGTTCTTTAAGTTTCAAAAGGAAGTTAAGGCGTTGGTTGATATTTGTTGTGAGGTTAAATCATCTCTTGGAGAGTGTATCATCTATGAGGTGAGTGATGAATTAGTTGAAGACAATTATAAATTTAGGGTATTCTTCAACAGAACTGAAAAGAGAGCAGCATGTATCTGCCACCTTTTTGAATTTTCTGGTATTTTATGCAGACACATTTTAAGTGTATTCAAGCAAGAAAAGGTAAAAAAGGTTGATGAGTGTTATATCATGTAAAGATGAACAAAGGCTAAGGCTTGATCTCATTTGGAGAATATAGAATTAGGTGCTTCTAATCGAATTGCAGCTGAGAAATACTCTTCCTTGTATTCTCAACTGCATGATATTTTCTCCAAATTGGTGGAAGAAGGTGCTAAGAATGATGACATTAGAGGGATTGTTGTCAGTGGTATGATGCAGTTAGAAGACAAGGTTACTTATGTTGTAGGTTCTGGTACTGAATTGGAAAATTCCAGTATTTCTGTTGTCGATGTTATGCAGGTACCTTTTCTTATTATGCATGTTAATTGTTGTATTATTCATATTATCTTTCTTATTCCTTTTCTTTTTGGTAATATGTTATTCTAGACATGTTCATGTTGTTATTTGTTCATATTCTTATTATGCATGTTATTTCTCTTATTATGCATGCTATTCTTTTTATTATTCAAATTATCTTTCTTATTCCTTTTCTTTTTTGGTAATATCTAATTCTTGACATATGTTCATGTTGTTATTTGTTCATATTCTTATTATGCATGTTATTTTTCTTATTATTCATATTATCTTTCTTATTCATATTTTTTTTGGTAATATGTTATTTTTGTTGTGCAGTTTGGTTCTGATTCATTCCATTCTTGCCCAGTTGATTCCGATTCATCAAATCCTAGCGTAGTTGTGAATGTGAAGAATCCCAATGTTTCAACTTGTAGAGGTCGTCCATGCAAAGGTCGTATACATAGTTTTCGAAGTCCGAAAGTAAATGACAAAAAAGAGAAAAAGGGTCAACAAAAGGGCAAAAAGCTCAATTCTCCAACAATTACAGGTTCAGATAATTTTTCCCCTATTAAATGTTTTTTTTTTAATGTTATGCATGTACTTCCTTTTGTAATTCATATCAGCTAAGTTATGTTTTTTTCCAATTACTATGGATATCATTTTACTGATACAACATGTTGTTCTTATTATTATTTATGTTGATTGTTTTATTATGCAAGTTGTTAATTTCACCCAGTTTGTTTCTGTGTCTACAGGCGATACAAGTATTAATCTGATTTCTCCAAAAACTAAAATTAATAAAAGAAAAGCTCAATCTATCTCCAATATTGCAAGGAAAAGAGCTACCAATAATCATAGTAAAGAAGCCATAAATTATGATTCTCCAACTATTCGTGCGGTAAATGTTCTTACCATTATGTCCTTTTGTGATTGTTGTATTCTCCAAAAACTAGGTATTATTCATTTATATGCTGCAATTTGCATTATAATTGTACTTATTTGAGTACAATTGTATTCTTTTTTAATATTATATATGTATATTTATTTATATTTTTGTTTTTTCTATTTTTTTTTGCAGGAAGATCATAGTTTAGTAAATGAAGCATTATATCCATGTCCAAATTCTTCATTTCATCCAGGAAGACCAACATGGACTTTTGATTTGAATGCACCTATATAATTTGGTGGAAAAAATTGTTCTCTGTCATTTTCAATAATTTTCTGAAGGACAGAATATTTTTAGGCTTATATTTTTCCATTTTTTCATATGCATGTTGGGAAATATAGAAAACTATGTTGGAGTTTTTTTGAAAGGTTTTATATCTGACATTTTAATGTACATCTAAATTGGTTTAAATATAAATTCTTTATGTTTCTTTTTTATGTCTTTTTATATTACTATTAGTCAACTTATATCACTTATTATGCAACTTTAATTACAATAATCATGCACAACTTATATCACTTATTATGCAACTTATTATGCAACTTTAATTAAAATTAATAATTGATTTTTTCACTATATTTTGGATGAATTGGTTTAATCATTGTAAGACTACATTTTCATTCTTCTTTTTATGCAATTATTAGCCAACTTATAACACTTATTGTGCAACTTTAAGTAAAAGAAATCATTTTATTATTTCTATGTTTTATATTTAATTATTAGTCAATTTTTATTAATTGAAATCATTTTTTGTACATTGTTTAATTTACATCCGAAATTATGGACAAGCTATAATGCCATTTGTACAAGTTATAATGCAGTTTGCCCAAGTTATAATGCATCTTGTTGAAACAATTTTACATCTAAGGACACTTACATTCTTTACACCCAACAATCAGACATCAAGCCGTGATAGCTCAGCTGGTCCTGGAAGGCGCTACAAGTTGTTGACTAAGAAAGTTCTCGGGTTCGATACCTCCTGGACCAATTTTTTTTTGTTAATTTTTTCCTCTGTCATTAATTAACATGCATAATCTCTGCCTTTGTATTTGATTACACTCATAACTCTTTTTTCAAATTAAACTTTGTGGACCCAGCTCATACAAAACGATCTTTTCCCTCTATATTTTCACCCTTTGCACCATTCTGATGCTCTCACCCTCTCACTTCATTTTTCTCTCTCTAAAATTTCTTCGACCCTTTTGAAGAAACACGATCTTTCAAGACATCGTTTCATTAGATTTTGATCTTTCTTGGAGCAATGGCTGGAGAAAGAGGAGGAAGGCGAAGACGCAGGGTACAAGATGTTGAACCACTAGCCATTGCCGCACCTGATGAAGGAGGAAGACGAGGTGAAAGGCGAGGAAGAGGACGAGGAAGGCTTGCGCCTGAAAATGCTGCATTTAATCCAGGCAATTTCATTTCATTTTGCTTCATTTGATCAATTCAGAAACCTAAGGTTTTATAAAATTTAATCTCAATTTAAGGAAACTTGTTTAATGTAGGCTTATTTGTTGTCTAATGAAATATTTCTTAAGTTTTTATATCATCTCAACGTTTGATTTAGTGATATTTGTCTAGATCTGTTATTATGCATCTAGAATTTCTTATTATGCATGTTGTTCTTTTTTTCCATATATCTGTTATTACTTCCATGTAGTGTTCTAGATCTGTTATTTTTCATTATTATGTCGTATTTAAGAATTGTTGTTTCATTATTACTAATTTCAACTATTTTAATTTTTCGCATAGATCTGTTATTATGCATAACATGCATGTAGTTTCTCTTAATATGCATGTAAATTGTTTAAGTTCTTATACTTCATTTATTCATTTACTCATTGATTTGTTTAATTTTCTCTTAGATGAATGAAATTGTTATAATTCTTATACATGATTTGTTTGTTCTGGCATATATTAATTGTTATGTATAATATGTAATTATATGTACATATTATTCTCATTTTCTTTGTTTTCTTATGGTTTACAGAGAATGAAGCAACTAATGTAGTTGAATCTTCTGAAACTGAAAATAACACTGGAGATGAGGAAGTACATAGTGCAGAGGAGCAAGAAGACAGTGGAAATAACAGTGAGTTTTATTTATATTTTACTTAATTCTATTCATGTTATCTTCAAATGATTTATCTTGTAATAAACATTAAGTTAACTTTAATTCATTATTATTCATTTTCTTTTATCTAGTATGCATTTATTTCTAGTTATTATGCATCTATTGTATGTTTCTATTGTATGTTTCTATTGTATGCATTTTATTGTAGTTATTATGCATCTTATTTATAATTATTATGCATGTTTATTTTTTTCTATTTTTTTATATTTATTTAATTCATAGTACTGTACCAGTTAATATTCAACTTATTATTCACTTTGTTTTATTTATTATGCATGTTATTATTATGTGTTATGAACTTTAAACATGCATGTTATTGTATTCATAGTACTGTACCAGTTAATATTCATGTTGTTGAATTCATTATTATGCATGTTATTGGATATGTGCTTCATGTAAAGAAATTGTGATGCACATCTATTGAGATGCTATGTATACTATTGTATTGATTAGTATGCATGTTAGATGCATATGTCCTGTAATGATTTTTGTAAACTTGACGTTCGTTTTGAAACTTTTACAGAGAAAGGAGGTTTCAATGTTCACTGCAGACCCGAACATTTTATGTAGTATTTTGAGAAAAAATTGCTAGGGGAATTGCGTGAAGAGCATACGGCTCTTCTACGTGCTACTCCTTTTTGGCATTTTTTCAAATGCCAAAAATGAAGCCAATGAATGAGCTTCTTCAAGCTATAACCATGCTATTTGATCGAGGCCTGAAGTGCTTTAGAATTGCTGGTGCTTCGATAACTTTTACACCTTGAGATGTCTCACTTATCTTAGGTCAGCAGTTTCCACAATTAACCATATTATTCTTTTTATACATTAAATATCACTTGACCTAGTTGTTTACACTTTCTGTCTACTATTCTTAAATTTAAACTTGGCATTTGTTATGTTATTCATGCAACTATTGGTATTATGCATGTTGTTTTTATTATAATTCATGCACTTACTATTTTGTTATGTCATTCATTGGCATTTCTTATGTTATTCATGCAGCAGTTGTTATTATGCATGTTGTTTCTTTTATAATGCAGACACTTAATATTTTTAACATATTCATTTATTTTTAGTTAGGAAAATTTGTCAAAATGTCACTATAAAACAATAGATTTGTCAAAATGTCACTGTAAAATTCATATTTGTCAAAATGCCATTAAAATTCGATTCATATTTTTTTTATGCCATTATCATGATATAACTTGAATTAAAAATATCAAATTTTCTAAATGACAAAATTACCCCTGTTTTTTTTGTTGGCAGATACTAATCAGATTGAACCCAACAGATCGATACAGATCGATTCAGTGAATCGATTGAAAACTTCTCATCCCTGATCTCTCCCTCTCTACTATGTCGATTAGAACAAACCATATGGTTAGCCACCCCTGCGCCTCCCTCCGCCTCGCACAGATAGACCTCCGCCATCGCCTCACACAGACTCGCCTCTGCCACCCTCAATAACTCCGAGAAGGCATTGTTTTTCTTCCCTCTTGCGATTTCACCACTTCTTTGATAACCGATCTATGCCAAGTCTTATGTGTTGCGATTTCATCACAATCCTTTTGGTGTTTTCTCTGGTAAAAAGAAAACATTTACTAACCCTGATTTTTGTGGTGCTATATATAAGGTAAATCGCGTAAATCTTGACAATAATTGGTACTGGTAACACCACTTTCTCCCTTCTCCCTGAAAAACAAAATCGTGAAAATTTATTTGCATACAATTTCCATTTCAAAAATCGCACTGTTTATTGGATGAATAAGATGTGTATTAAACTACTGGATGTAGGAAAAAGATTGCCAATCCATCTGGTGTCCATATTAATGTCAAAATTAATAAAAAACAGTACCAAGACTAACTGTAGGCCTCAAAACTCTCCACGTTCCTAGCCAAGAGATTAGTGCACCTATATTAAACTATTGGATGTAGGAAATTGTTGTTATTAGACTTTGAACTTATCTTGAATTTGCATTTGAAATACTTGATTTTTTTTTTAACTTGTAACTCTTCATTTTTTTCCATTTATGGGACAGGGTCTGATGCATTGACGGTAATCCATATCTTGTTAATCTGGAAGGTTTTGAATTGAGACATTTTGAAGTTGAAGATAAAATTGCAAATAATTTCAGTTTTTCTAGTGTAGTCTTTTATTTTCTGTTTCACTTATCTGTTTTCTGCGCACAGACTTGCTATGTTGTAAATTTTAAGTGTTTCAGTTGCTATGTATTAAAAAGCACTTGAATATGCACTTGTTTGAAATTCGAATTTGCTGTTGGGTTTGTATTAACTTGCTGAGTCTCCACTTGTATTGAATTTGGATTTGCTGTAGTAAATGACATGTTCTTTGAATTTGCTGTATTAAATTGAATGTTCTCTAAATGTAGTAGATAACAATATAGCATGGATTTTTATATGATGTAGTATTGAAAATATAAAAACTTTCGAGCGTAGTTCGTTTTGTTAGTCGAGTCTGAATCCAAATAAGCAAACACCAACATCAGAGTCTATTCACAAGGAAGGGTATTATGGGTATTTAGTTAGATTGTCATTTTTTAATTCATTTTGCAAGAGAACAATGGCAAAATTAAAACTGAAGTTGGATTTTAATGGCATTTTGATAAATATGTGTTTTGTAGTGGCATTTTGACAATTAGAATATTTTGTAGTGGCATAAAGAAAATTTTCCCTTTTAGTTATTGTGCATGTTGTTTGAATTATTATGCAGACTAAAAATTTGTTGTTAACTGCTTTCAGGTGTAAAACATGATGATGGGAACAACATCAAGCTGTACAATAATAAGAACAACAAGAAAAAAAATAAGAAATCCCAAGAGTCGGCTGCACATGCAATATTTCGAAGGGAAACATCATATCAACACCCATACTTTGGAGGTGTTGTTGACAAATTTAATCGGAGAAACTGAAAAAATTGATGTTGAAGATTTTGTATCTTTCTTGATACTTTATCTTTTCTCAGTTTTTTTATTCCCCACCACAAGTGGTGAAGTCAACACAGGAATGATCCCGTATGTGGAGAGACTTGAGAATTTACACAAGTATGCATGGGCTTTTCCAGTTCATGCAAGTATTATGGCTTCTCTTGAGGCAGCCTCCAAAAAATTAAATGAGAATGAAAATTCTCAAGTTAATTTTGGTGGTTGTTCAATAGTTGTTCTTGTAAGCATTTTTTTTACTAATATTACTTTATTTTCTTACATTTCTTGTTAGTAGAATTACTTATTTATTAATCTAACTGTTTTATTTTATTCTTATCTGATCTTTTAGGTCTGGTTCCTTGAACATACCAATCTACCTAGTTATCGGAACATGTCTGGTGGTATACCCAGGTACTATAACTGGGATTTGAATCATAGGATTTGGAGAAGTTCTGCAGAATCCTTAATCACAGGACTATCGGTAACCAGCGTGAGGAAGGTCGAGCTTGACCTTAAAGGTCGTGAGAGTGAAATCATTGCTAATGGGTGCAACGAAGAACTAATGGTCATTTATATCCCAGGTAAGAATCATCACTTAAATTTATATAATTCATGTACATATAGTTATTATTCATCTTGATTTAGTTATTATGCATGTTGTAATGCATCCAATTTCACACATCCCAAGTTACTTTCATTATGTTCTTTTTTTTTTATTATGCATGTTGTATTAGTTATACTGCACATAATTACTTATTTAATCTATCTGTTATGAATAATAATGTTGTCATTTTTTTGCAAATGGAGTTGCAGATGAGGTGAAAATTAGTCGCAAGGGACAAAAAGTTCAAGGAACTAGTGTCGAAAGGGGAGAAGCAAGTGGAAGTGCAAAAGGTAGGGGAAAAGGTAAGGGAAGAGGTAGGGGAAAACGTAGTGGAAGAGGAAATGTAGAAGTTCATATTCATGGTAATCATGTAAACCTATTGTAAAATTCTTAAATTATTCTATTAGTTACAATCTTTTTTTTCATTTAAATATTGCAAATGCAGATAAGAATACTGAAGAAAGTGAAGAGGAGAGTATTGAAGAAGAAGAGACTGAAAATGAAGGTTCTGTTTCTGGAAGTCAATTTTGTAATTATGTTGCATCTAATGTTTCTTATTATGCAGGTTGTTTGTATTATTGTTCATTTTTAAATTTCTATTGTTAGGAGATAAGACCAAGAGTAATTCAACTTCTGGTGGTTCTGGTGGGGGTTCTGAATTTCTGTCTGTTAAATTTGAATTAATTTGGTGGATGAATTGGGTAGTTAAATTTGGTGAATTATGTTTGTTGAATTTGGATGAATTGGTTAAATTGCATTGTTGTTAAATGATTTTATGCACAGATTTAGGAATATTATTGGCTGTGACATTGTCAAATTATGCTATTGTGTTATTATGCTTTTAGTTCATCTTATTATGCAACTTGTTTGTGATATGTTGATACATTTCTCAGAAATTATCTGACTTTTTTGAATTACTGATAAAATTAATTAATTTTTTAACAATTTAATTTCTTTTAATTTCTGGCAGGAAATTCTGGAGGAAAATTTTGGCGGGAAATTTTGGTTGGAAAACCTCCACTGGAGGGAGTGAAGAATCGTCTCCAGTGCATATTTTCTGGATCCTTCATTCAGCTCCCCAAAATATAATAGCAGATTTTCAGATCTAGTATCAGTGTCTGTTTGTGAATGATCCATTTTGATTTGTTTTTGGTTCAATTTGAGTACCCATAGTATAAATGAAAAATGAATTCAAATTAAATTATATTGTTATTCATAATAATACAACACAAAACACAATAGAAGAAATTTAATGTATCTTTAGAAAAAAAGGGACCTAAAACAATAGTGTAAGGCATTTTTTTCTTACAATAGTTAAGATTTGATGTTTTCTCTCGCTTTCTTTAGATCCATCAACATATTCTCGGTATAGCGTTTTCTGTAAAAAGTTGGTGTAAGATTTGATGTAGTCATGATCAAACAGAAGAAAGATAATGGAAGTAGAGATTGAAGTATTTTACTAAGGATTTTTAATTTGGAATAGAAAAGAGAAAAAAGAACATGAATTGGCAAGTAAACTATTAAAGATATGTGTAAATATTCTCTAATATATAGTATTAATAATATTATATATTTGTTTGTAAAAATATTACATCTAATTATCTATTTATCAATATATGTTGAGTGAGACTATGGTGTTATGCGAAGTACACAACCTCTAGTGCAGTAGTGTTTCACATTCATATTTCGAATTTCAAAGTCCAAACGATGATCTTTGCTGTTGAACCTGATCTTCATATTAAATTTCTTTGAAAATCAAATTTTACAATTTTTAGAAAAAATTTCGATAGATGAAAAATCACTCATATCAGATAGTCCAGAAACCGTTAGATCAATATTTTTTCTATCTATTAAAAAACACAAAATAGATTAAAAAAATGTAAAATTCAATTTCATAGTATATTTCAATATGAATATTATGCTCAATAATTTGAATCGGCCGTTTGAACTTTAATATTGAAGATATGAATGCTAAACACAAGGAGTTGTGTATTTCACGAAACATCATAACCTCATTCATATCTATTTATATATTTATGTATTTATAAAGAAGCATACTAGCATTACAATAATGATTTCGTTATATCCTATCCAATCTGACCGGTTTACGATCCGATCGGTACCGAATCAGATCTGGCAAATCGGAGGATGAAAGTAGCACCTCTATTTACCAGTTTAAATAATGGGACTTTGCATTCTCAAAACTTTTTTATTTCAGTTTCATGCTATAATTAAGCATTGGGATTGACCTAATTACTTCTCTCAAAGCATGGTACAACTTGTAGACGCCACATGAGCGCATGAAAGAAGAGCAATAGAAAATGGTGAAATTATTGATTAGGATTTACTTTTAGGTATACCTGACCAGTTATGACCTTGTTGTAGCCGTTTATTAGCTTTACTAATTCGACTAATCATTTTATTTTTCCCTTTTATTGATTGTTCACATAAAATTTGGCCTTCAATTATTTGTTTATGTCGGTACCAATGCATGCTTATCTCATCACCGCGAGTTGCATGCACGTGACTGTAGTGGAAACCAGAAAGGCTCTTAAATTCATGTTTACTAAATTGATTAAGTATGAAAAAAATAAGAATTATATTCATGATCTGATTTCAAAAATTTTGCACCATACTAAATTGATGTTCGAACAACCATATGCCTTTATAATTCATCAGGAAACAGTCTTCCATCCATACTTAAAAATAAGGATGTAAATTTCACGAAAGCTTATCTAGTGCTGCACGGCACCATCTAAGGGCTGAGAACAACACTGTCGCGTGACACCCACACTCTGAATTTGACTTGGAGAGTTCGTATTTTTTAAGTTTTATTTGCACGGATCTTGATGCAAATGAAGGGTTCATATCTCCTACGCGGTACGTACCGCACGGCACAAGATCCCATTCCGAATTTCACATACTAATGGTATGAAATCTTAATAAAGCCAGTAAAAAGTCAGAAAATAAGAAAACATGCCAAGTACTAAACTCAACGAGACCAATAAATTAAAGTCTTAGATATAAACCGAAGCACTCTAAGAACATTTATCTGATTGACACATAACAAAGTCCGGGTATTGTGCAGTCTCCTACAACATTTCTTTTAAGATCAGTTTAGCTGAAGTCAAAGTAACATCAAATTCCGAGACAAGAAAATTTAGTGAAACAAAATAAAATCAGTACTATATCTAGTTCAAGATTGCAACAGGTTGATTTAAAGTGAATAAACAGAAAAGCACACCCACATAATATAAGCATGCATAAAATCCGTGACACCACCACTGATGCATTAACCACGATTCACTGTTCATGTAGTCCTGCGTCAAATGCATTGTGTAGAAAGAACAAATTTGCAAATGTCAAAAGCTTGCACTCTGACTCAAGCTTATAGATTAGATGGGTTTAATTGTGTGTCAGTGTATCTCAGTGTGAGTGAGTGAGTGGGGAGGGAGGGAAGAAACACATAATTTCGCATAACTTACAACATTAAAAAGAAGATTTAATCTTTACAACAAAAAGCTTACCTATGCAAGCCAACATCTTAAGAAAAAGAGTGAAAAAAAAGGAGTAAAAAAACTGTGGTCATCTTCTAGCTCTCTTTCTTCCTCTGTTAGCGGCACCTCTTTGTCCTCCACCCCCTCTTGTTGGCCGATCTATTGCATTCTTCTTTATAAACTTTCCACTAGTATTATTTGGAGGCTTTGTAGTCATCTCTTTATCCAATTCTTTGTTTTTGCTAGGTACCACTTTATCTGATACTTTGTTTTTGCTAGGTACCACTTTATCTGATACTTTGTTTTTGCTAGGTACCGCCTTATCCACTACTTTGTTTTTGCTAGGTACCGATGTATCCAATACTTTGTTTTTGCTAGGTACCGCCTTATCCACTACTTTGTTTCTGCTAGGTACCGCCTTATCCAATACTTTGTTTTTGCTAGGTACCGCCTTCACCAATTCTTTGTTTTTGCTAGGTACTGCTTTATCCAATTCTTTGTTTTTATTAGGTACTGCTTTATCCAATTCTTTATTTTTGTTAGGTACCTCTTTGTCGAATTCTTTGTTTTTGCAAGGCACCTCTTTATCCAATTCTTTGTTTTTGCTACGTACCTCTTTATCCAATTCTTTGTTTTCCTCCTCCAGACTTCCCAAATCTTCTTTGATTTGAGGCTTTTCAGGCTCAACCTCTTCATTTGGATTTGAGTTTGGATCTAAACTTGAACTTGAACTCGAACTCAAAATTCTTTTCAAGGTTTTGCTTGAAAGGTTGCGAAGTATGATTGCCGAGTTGTGCTCAGGTGAGTTTTTTGGGTAGAAAACTAAAGCATTGTTTGCAAGTATAAGTAGATCTCTTAGTAACTCCTTCGGAGAAGAGATCAAGCCCTTGCTAAGCTTTGAACTTACAATTTGTAGGTCTACATGTTGGCGAATCATCTTCTTGTATTGATTTTTTTTCTGAAGTTTGATGACAAAATGCATGTTCATGTAAGATCAAAAATCATTTTTTGCTTTAATTTTAACGCATATGTTACATATCTAGGTTTATATTTGACTCACAGAAAAGATGCTGGTAGAATTGGTATCTAGGTTTATATATAAAGTAGGTACCGATAAGGTTTAACCAGAAATAGTATAATTAAGAATAGTTGTTAAGAATATCTTATGAAAGGCATCAGTAGAACAGATTTAAGACTATCTACACCCAAAGCACATTGGACCATTAAACCTGCCATATTCACCCATGTTACATGTAATTTTTGTACTATTATGTCATTCATTTATTCGCTAAAAATGGATTTATAAATGAACTTTTGTTTTAAAATGATATAAAGAAAGTTAACCATTCATCAGCTAACTACCTCTAATTATCCCATTACCCACAATCACATGCGAAAAATCAACAGCTACCTCTAACTGCTTTACTGGAAAAACCATTCCCAGCTTAAAACTCTCAAATGTTTATTGTAAAATGGTAGTAACAATAGTTAGTAATACGATTGACCAAAAACTGAATATGTGATTTCACCTAGGTCATTTTCTTACTCGAAATCTTAGTTGTTGATGGACTAAACAATGAGGCTATAGCCATTTCAGGGTTACAAGATCTGCACTGAAAAATGAAAAGATAAAAAAATAAGACAAAATCATAAATCCATCTAACCTGGCTCTCAAGCCGCTTTCGGAAAACAGAGCACTCTTTGTTCTCCAATATTGTTTTAAAAATAACCTCCATATCTTCTCGTCTTACATTTTCATCCTCACTCTTAACTGATGCACTAACCGATTCAGTAACACCTACTTCAGTGGAACCTTGATTCTCGGTATGCGAACTAGAGTTTGCCTCGCAATCCATGACACACTCTCTCTTCCTCTCCCTCCTTCCCCTTTTCTTTTGCAATCCCCAATGCCATCTAATATCTTCATACTTCTTGGAATTGGAAACAGAGTCCGAATTGGACTGGCACTCTTTGGAAGAAGAGGAGATAATATCATGACCAATAACTTCGTTACGGGAGGTTGTGTCAGTACCACTAGAGCTAAGGGTTGCAAGCTTAGACTGGAGGGATCTGCAGTATTTTTTTTATTATTACTGAGAATATTAGCATTTTCCAATTTGAGAATTTGATTGATCTCAAATTGGGCCTCTCCCACAGCCCCATAATTTGCACGAGTTATAAATGAATTTTAAAATGGTTTACTCACCCAATAGAATTCTCAGATTTCTCAAGCTCTCTTTTGAGCTCAGCTACTCTTTGCTTGCGTAGTTCCTCAAACCATGTTCTACATATTAAGAAATAACAAAGCCAATTGGTTTAGAAAAAAAATACAATCAGATCTATTTTAACTTCAAATGTTTTGGTCTTTGGAAATAATGCGAAAAAGAAATAGATTACATTTACTGATCGAAAAAAAAACTTACTCAGAACCTGAGTACCGCTCTTGCACTTGAGCAAACTTTGCTTCACATTCCTATAGTCAAACACAAGTTCTACATCAGAAAAGACTCAAGATTTTTCTTTGCAAAGACTGACTAGACAAATTTATCAAACATGGAAATCGCAAAATTGCTATGGAACAACAAAAATTACAACAATGCCCTGTAAATTTTGCAAACTTTCAGACAGCCTTAGAGTTAATTTGTATTTGAGATATTTGTTGGATTTTGAAGAATCACGCAATTGTGGTTCTTATTTTATTTTTTACAAGGCATGTGCATTTTTGCGACTAAACTCTATAATTATTCATGATAACTTTCAGAAGTATTCAGGCTATTTTGATAATCCATACTTTTGGAAGTACTTAGTAATAACAACATTTCCCTGAAATACGTCTAAATTGGCAGCATTTTCAAACTCATATTTCTAAAAAGTTGTCTTCCAAGGTGAACTTTAAAGAGAAATAACATGTTAGAACTTTCTTACATAGTTTACAAAATTGGTTTGAATTGCATGAAATTAAAATATTACCCTTAATCTTTTTTAACAATGAGGCAGATATTTGCACTTTTGGCCATTAATTTGTCCATAATTTCATGTCCTGCGATTCGGCCAACAATCGCTTGTATCTAGATATATTTTAGTATCTCTTGAGATGAACTCACAAGTATAAATTAATATTCATAATTCTGAAAGATATAGTCCATAGTCTCATATGCACATGACTTCTCAGGGACCAATTTGTAGATTTGTACAGACACACAAACCCTAACCCTAGGAAGAAGAAACCAGGGTTGGAGAATCAACCTGAGGGGAGAAGAGGTGGGGAAAGCGGGTCCGAGACCGCAGCTCGGCGGCGACGGCGTTCCACGCGGCGGCTCCGTGCCGGAGCACCGCCCCTCCAAGCACCAGTTCCTCCCATGTCCCCCATGCGTTTTCCATCTCCATCTCCTCCGTCCGTTTTCCTATCCCTAACACCGATGCCTGCCACGTGTCCTCGAGGCGATATATCTAGCGTGTAAATTTATATCTAAGTATTGATTAATTCAATCGATTTGCGCTTGAGAAACCGAAGAAAAATTTTAGGAAAGAGCCGCGGAAGGTATTTTGAGTGGTTCCAATTGTTTTCGTTTTTTTTTTCTCCAATTATAATTCGTTGTGTCTAGGCGGCTCAAATTCCAAATGGGGCGCTTGGTTCGTTCAAAATTTGTCGAAAACGCACGAAGGATTTACGACTATTAACGGAGTCTTACGTGGAAAATTGTTATTAGTTCAGATAAATTGTTTCTTGCCATGTCGTTCAGTAAACTTGAGATGGTGTAGAATTAATGTGGGAAACAGAAAAGCTGTAATCTGTTGGATCTCTCTGTTTTTTTTTCTTATTCGAGCATTAAGATGACGCCTTCCTAAATCTAGATTTTCTGTGACTCTATCTCTAGTGACAATTGTATAACTCCTTTGCGCTCGAGACTCGAACTCTCGAAGGCAGAGCAGCAGATGAATAGATGATAGTCCCCCCTCGTACATGTTTCTCACACGGATATACATAAAGTATAGAGCCACAGAATACTAAAATGGAAGCATTGGGTTGGTCGTTGTGGATTTCCTTTTTAAAAATGAAATTGTGCATATATCCAGGAAAATTCTTTCATTCATTTTTGTTACTTTGCCCTTACATTAAATCTTCCTTATTTATTTAATTGGTCGACCAATTATCTATATTTTGAATGAAAGAGGATACGAAATAAAAAATAAGGATGTGAATAATACTATTTTATTTTATCCAAAGCTGCAACTTTGCAATTATATAATGATATATGATATATCTTATGTATTCTTCTCGAGACAGTATAATATAAATAGTTACTTTTCAAGGGGGGCTAACAAAGAAAATTATAACACTTTTACAAAAAAACCTTTTTGTTTTCGAGAAGTGGACGAGGTGGGGACATATTTCTGGATTCTTAGTCCAGATGTCGTACATATAAATATGTAGCGGGTTATAAAGAACTTTGACATTTGAATGAAATTACCCCCTTTACCAAATTTCACAATGATTTGCCACAGGCGAATCGGATTCAAAATTTTAATGCGAATTGCGAAAGCAGTGCGGTGCACGGACACATATTCTTTGGTCTATAGTCACCACCCGGTATTCTCACCTCCTTTCGACCCAACTCGAATAGTTGTACCAAGAAACATTTATGCATTATTCCCCTTGCGATTCTGCGATTCTGAAATATTCAATATGTTTTTGAATGTTTCATTCAAATAAATACAAGATTAAATAAAATATAGATTTAGGATCTGCAATATAAAAAGTATCGAACTAATTTTTTGGAGATTACTAATTTTAGCAGGAAAAATAATATATTTTCTTATTTGTAAAGTATTTGTTCAGAGCTTTTAATTACGGCACCTTTGAAACACACCTTCTATTGTCACAAAATAAAGAAAGTTATCATAGAAAATGCTACATGAATTCGGTTTATACACGATGCATTTGTGTCCATTTGAATTTTACACAATTGTTGTCAATTGTCAAACCTATTTCGCAATACGCAAGCAATGTGACAACTGTTGACAACTGTATTTCGCAAGTCAAGGTGCATGTTTTCACAGCAATTACCTCACAGCTTTCAAATCTCAAAATACACATTTTATTACATGATACATGCCATTTGAAATTTCAATTTTTTCTTATTCAGATCATTTCAAAAATACATACTTGACTATTATATAATACATTTTTTATCCAACTAGTAATCGTGCCCGTGCACAGCAACGGGATGAAATTATGTAGTAGAAAACAAAATTTACTACAATATATTTCATAAAGCGGTGGAGCGGCGTCATGCGACTTGGAGCGTGATGCAATCGAGCGGCGTGCAGCGGCGGAGCGATGTCATGCGGCATGCTGTGACGTCATGCGGTGTCATGCGGACTGCAGCGGCGTCATGCAACTTTTTTGGTGAAGCGTGAAGCGGCGGAGCAACGTGCTGCACGTCATGCAACAGAGGCGTAAAGAACCGGAGCAGCGTCTTGCAGCGTGCAGCAACGAAGCGGTGTCATGCAGATTGCAGCGACTTCATGAGACTTGGAGCGTGAAGCGTGAAGTGGCAGAGGACGTCATGCGGTCTGCAACAGCGTCATCCGGCATCATGACGCAAGACGCATGAGGCATGACGCATGATGCAAGACACATGACGCATGACGCATGACGCTAGACGCATTACGCAAGACACATGATGCATGGAGCAAGACACATGACGCATGCCGCTAGATGCAAGTCACAAGAGACATGATGTGTGACGTAAGTCACAAGACGCATGACGCAATATACATGACGCAGGACACAAGACGTGTGACGCATTAGGCATGCGTCATGACGCAAGACGCATGAGGCATTATGCATGAAACAAGACGCAAGACACAAGACACAAGATGCAAGATGCATGAGACATGACGCAAGATGCATGAAGTATACGTCATGACGCAAGACACATGAGGCAAGACGCACGAGGCATGTCGACTCCCATTTTTCAAAATTAGAATTGCATTTTGCTACGAATATTATTAAAAAAAGTTAAGATGGATGAGATTGATTCTATTTTTTAACAAAAATATAATAAATGGTATATGTATAAGTTCAACAAGAACTAACTCAAGTCCAACAATTTGTAATTTGTCAATGAAATAAAGGTTTCTGAATCAAATGTTACAACAGAGAATGCAATGCTAATTTAAATAGATAGATGTTACAAGTGACAGGACTACCAAACTTTTTTTAAATCTTTTTGGCAGAAAGGCTGGGAAAATTTTGATGGAAACATCTCTCAAATAAATGAAGAACTACTCTGCTACTTCAGACCTGAAATTAGAACAAACGCGAATCAGAAAAAGGGTTTGAAAACCAAGAACAAAACATAATTAAGGAATGTACAAGTGGGTGTTAGGAATAGGCAGCGATATAGGAAAGCTGCAAAGCCACTATCTAGCTGATAGCATTTTAAGCGGAGTTAGAGCATCTACATTTGTAATTGCTTAACAATTGCTTATACTTATGTGTCAATTATTTTGTAATTGTAGGGTTGTATGGCTATTGCTTATTAAGCAATTATGGAAAAGAATTGCTTATTTAGCAATTATGGAAAAAAATTGCTTATTTAGCAATTATGACTATTCTTTTTTTGAAGATGAGTTGGCCAAATGTTTAATTCTTATTGGTCAAGTGTTTAATTCTCAATTGTTTGCTTGATTGTACTAATGTAGAAATGAATTGCTTAATTTCTAAAATTTCTACAATTACTATTTAGCAATTAATTTCAATTACTCTATTGGAGATGCTCTTATTGATCCAAAGATTCATATTTGTTTCTGAGGCAGATAGCATTTTCAGTACCCTTTTGCCAATCTCCTTTTATAAGGAGTTGAGATTCTCCACATATCATACTTTTATGTATGTTCAGAACATAGTTGGATGCAAAAACAAATAAATACATAAGAGTGTTGGTCTCAACTTGGCAATTTATATTGTGTTGTCTAACTGAAGCACTCATTGAATGGTATTGGTCTTGATAATCTCTTATGCAAAATATTCACCCATTAGCTCACATGGGTTTCACCAACCGATTTTACCCAGTTTAGCCTAACAATTGCAATCAATAATTCTAATTGTGTAGTTACCAAGGATAAGCTTAAAGAGCCAACATATGTTGATGATCTTATAACCAGAACTCTAGCTTTAATATGTTTCTAGATCTCTAGCTTTGCCCCATTGTAACCTCCATAGTCAGAGCCTAAAAGAAATTACAAAATATTATTGATTAAAAATCCATTAGAAAATAATAACAAGAAAAATAGTCCGAAATTATTTGTATAGTGCTCAATAATTGCCAGCAATAGCAAAAGGACATACTAAAGATATGCATTTACCGAGTAATATAACTTCCACCAGAAAAAAATTCATAACTCACCATTATTTCCTTACCATTTCTCTAATTCAATTTAACAATTAATTGTAAGCACATTGATCACAAATATCCATCAGTATAAACAGAGGTCTTTAATCCAATTTCAGTTGTACAAAACTACACATGTGAATTGTTTGACATCCAGTTGCAGATATGGAAATCATGATGATTATGAAAATGTAATGATTTCCTAAACAGCAAGCTCATTGGTAATTGATGTCTTTCCTTGACAGATATTGATATAGACTATCATGACCCCTGGAATCAATCAGAAATGAGCAACTAATAGCTGATGTTTAGAACCTGAAACCTGAACAATACTGATTCCTTGCTTCTCGTACCAGTTTCTGGTATAAACCGGTTTTTGTAGACCTCGAGAACACTCTCTGGTCTGCTGCGAGCCCGGCAATGGCCACTCCACATGGTTATCAGCTCTAAAGACCTTGCTTTGGTGAGATGTCAGCTTCGACTCTGCCTTGTTCACGGATAGAAAAAGGTGATTCATTAAATGAATCAAATAGAAATAGATAAATTAAAGATATATGCTTTCAATTTCCAGTCAAATATTAGAAGGAACAACTAATTTTCTTAGTGCCCACATTGCTCAGTAGTTTGCACCTGGTGTATCTAAAGTTTTTGCTGGAGCATAGGCCCCGTCAGCCCCAACTTTGTGCAAAACTTGGTTACAAATTCATTTGAAAGTTGCATGAGATGGTTGAGATAAGAAAAAAAACATTAAAATGTCATATTAGATCTGAACCTAGCTTTTATTGTACCAGTAAAACCATTTACCTCGAGTTTAAAACATGTTTGATGCCATCCAAAGAAGGGTTGCTGGTTTCATAACCATCGAGGAGGCTATAGACCTTCTCTGTTTGGAGATTGATAAACACATGGTGAATCTCTTGAAGACTGTATAGGAATGAGACTTGAGGCCTCTCCCTCGATAATACTTCCCGCAAACCAAGCAAGCATACACATTCAGATTCGATAGTGAAATCGAGCAAATTTTCTAAAAATCAGTTTGAAACCTACAACATAATTATAAAAACATAAAAACCATCTAATAAAAAATGGTGGACCAAAACAATAGGTCAGGTTTAGTGGATACCAACCAATCATAATTAATTATGACGCAATGCTAGAGTTTTTTTTTTTGCTACTTTTTTCTTTTTTCTGGTCAGACAGAAGTTTTTTATCAATGCATGAAAACTTCAATTGGACAAACTTTATTCTCCGAGGAAAATGTACAAATCAATATAATTAAGTAATCAAACATAAAAGATAATCCTAAATTGGTACTAAGATCATAGATGAAAATCTAACCTGGCAGTTGACAGTTAGTAGTAACCACCACACAAGATGGAAAATGTTTGGAACGAACACTCACATTAGTTAAACTGTGAAAAATGTAGCTGTAAAAACTTTGGAGGTCCTAGAAATTAACAGCTTTCTGACCATTTTCTAACTGCAGCTAACACCAACTAATTCTAATTCAGAAAAAGGGTGGTGATTTCAGTACAAAATTTTCGGATCAAGATATTGAAAAGCACAAGTCATAGGCAGCTGACTATGAAAACAGACAAGTTAAGTTGCATCTGTGTATGTAAGCAAGAAAGAAACCTTGATAGCATTGTTGTCTTTGACATTTTCTGTGTCCCTCAAAAGAGTTAGCTGTGTGCCCTTGTTCTAACTCAACATTATCGCAGAACTTTCGGCACACTATATAAGTATCAAGCACTTTACTGATGTTTCCTTCGAAGGATTTTTCGAGAAGAAAAGGTTTTGTACATGTTTCTGAAATCCTAGGAGAACTGCCTTCATCTTCAGAGATCAAATCCTCATGATTTGCTTCTAAACTTGAAGCACAACTGCTCATGTAAGGGATATGTGTATTACTTGCGAATCTGCATTGAGCGGTTCCAAGCACAAGCTGTTATTTTCACTGCAATCCTCTCCTCTTTTGCAGTCTGGTGGCATGAAGTGAAGAAGAGTTCGTTGGGTCAACTTTCTTTTGGTTCCTCTCTTGAGGCATATATCTACATATAATAGATTATATCACAAGAATTAGAGAGTTTATGTGAGATGGCATGTAAATTGTGTTATCATAAGCCCTTCTTTGATATAAAACCGTACTCTTTTTATTTTATTTTATTTTAATTTATTTGATATATTTACCTTCTTTTATAAATATACCTTCTTTTAAAAATATTAAATGAGCATGTTTTTGCTGGTTAAAGGGCCCAAGTTAACTTGCAACTCAATCTAATCGCTCGATTGTCTCATAATCGATCCAAGCAAGTAAACAAAAGGAGTTCAGTAAAGCCAAATTAGCATGCTTATTATATAACCCTCTTGATCAAGTAATGGATTGATATTACAAATCATAGATAATAACCAAACCTTCTACAACTACAAGTCCACAACTGAAACAAAGGCGCACCTAAATGGGAGTTTATGCTGTAATCTGTTCCCCTTATAGAAGCTCCACCCACAGAACAACAGACCAGATCCACCTCGTCCTTCTTTGTCTCCCTCTTAGTCTCTCCAGCTCCGATCAAATCATTGTTGACCCCATTATGGCCACTACTTGCGCTAGTAGTGGTAACGGACCTAGGGTTTTGGTTGAGAAGTTCGGCAACAGCGGGAGATATAGTTATGCGCCTCTTCCTGATAAGCCGAACGCTGTGTGATCTATTTGAGGAACGACAGAGAGAAGCAATTGGAATAGGCTAGGGTTTAGTTGTAGGAAGATAAAGGGGAAAGGAAGAGAAGCGAACAGCGGTGTGGTGGAGAAGAGAAAGAGGAAAGGAAGAGGTAGAGCGATATTTTAACCGAGGTTAGCGAACAGCGGTGTCGTCGATTAACCGAGGCTCAGCGATTTTTATAAGACTGGATTGAGAGGGTAGTTTAGTCATAAAAAAAAAAAAGTAAGACTATGACTAAATGGAGAGGTTCATTTCTTAGATGCATTATAAGATAGTATAGATAACCACAGTTGCCTATTTTTTTGTTTCTAAAAGTTAGTTAAAATTAATTGAGGTGTATTTGAAATGTAAGACTGTGGAGGTTAACTACTGAAGTCGCTGATAAAATATAAGAAATAAATTTGTGCAATTGCAAGTTTGCAACACAATGTCATAAATAAAGCAAATTTAAAAACCAGCAATTTGAGAGAGAGAGAGAGAGATTTAAATTGAATGATAAATTGTGGTACGTCCCAAAATTCAAGATCGAGTAAAAAAAATCAAAATATGTTTGCACCATGGAATTAACACAGAGATGGATTGTTTTCATCAATTATAAACAAAATTGAAATCTAGATACGCCTACCTCGGTAAGATGTTTGAAATCCGAGAAGAGAACTATATCCTACAACAAAGTACCCAATTTTAAATTCTGGGTCATTTCCAAATAATATTTTAAGTTGTGAGCCAGGGAAATGTCTAGATCTTTCGATACAAGCAAAACAACCAAATGTTCTTGAAATTTTCTAGATACATTTGGTGCAAGTAGAAGACAAAGGCATCATTTCATGCCTCCAATTGGAATATTTTACTCGCAATAATTTGAAATCCATTTGAGCATAGAGCAACAATAAGCAATATTCTAGATTGAAACTGCAAGATTAAGCATCCGGATTTTTAGTATCAGATGATTAAAAAAAATTAATAAGAATCACAATGATAAGTGTGGAAGACAAGAAAGTAGGAACCACTGCTGCAAACCTGAATTATCATTCAGCCAAACAGAGAATTAGCAGCACTGACTTGCATAGACACAACATATGAGACATCACTGCATAATTTAGTCTAGTATTATATTTCACAAGTAGAACTGAGAAATTTAAATGATGAATTTGCTGGTCAGTACCTATCAGTTCAAATCTACACGAAAACTGGCCAAGGCTTTGCAAGCTGTCACATAAATCTCCAAAGTTCAATAGATACTAATGCAGAGGACAAGTACATGCAAGTCAGAACTTTTTTCTTTTTCCAAAAAGAAGAATGAAAATTAATATTACTATATATAAGCAAGGATAACCCATGCTAAACTAAGTCATCATATGACTTCTTCAAACGTTCCAAGTTAAAACTAGCTTACCATCATCAAATCCAGAACTGTACAAAACATAGAAAATAAAAGAAAAAATTTAGAAGCCAACAGCTGCAAACTAAAACTCTGCATGTAATGACCGAAATATGTAAGCCTTGCTTGAGCAAAGAAAAGTCACCAAAGAAACATAAAAGCTTGTAACTGCACTAATCCAAAATGCCCCCACCGAAACCAACCCTTTTCCTTCGCTTCCCCCAAAACGTCCCCCATCACCGCCTCCCCCTTTTCCGGCAGCTTCGCTTCTGCAGCTGTGCACCCTGCAAGATATAACCTTGGGTTTCCAGCAAATGCACCAGGAAACTGCCTCTACCGGTCACCTTGTGGGACTGGGCTTGATAAGCTGTTATAAGAAAGATCCAATACCTTGAGCCCTTTAAGCTCCGATAACCCATGACTCCATGAGGGACTTGGCCTGTCAACCAGTTATGCGAGAAATCAAGTTTCCTCAACCTTTCCATTTTGTCAAAGCCCTCTGGAATCTGGTCATCTAGATGGTTGTATGAAAGGTTTAAATATTCTAACCCTTCAAACTCCAACAAGCCGGTTGGTATAGCTCATGTTATTTGATTATGTGATATATCAATCCCAACCGTTGGATTAATTGGATATCCCAAATCAAGTCGTCTGCTCCTGGCCAGATCCAATGACACCGTAACCACACTAATTAACCCATCAAACCCATTTAACTTCAAGTTAACATTAAAATTCCCATCTGGTATGAACCCTGTAAAAGTATTATTAGACAAATCCATCCACTGGAGGTTTTCAAATGAAAATATCCAATCAGAGAGTAATCCTGAGAGTCGGTTTCCAGCAAGTAAGAGTGAACGTAAGTTCTGCCACTTTAGTATAGCCCCACTTAGTTTACCCATCAGGTTGTTACCACTTAAATCAATAACTTCTAGAGATTTGCACCCAACAAGTCGTAGCAGTATCTCACCCCAAATCTGGTTATTGGACATATCCAGAACTCTAAGCCTATCCAATGCATCTAATTCAGGTCGATCTCTCCACTAAGCAAATTGTGGTCCAAATTGAGATGGCTCAGTTGGAAGCACCCAGCTAGTCAAACCATTACCGGTGCAGTAAGTAAATTAAAAGAAAGATCCAATGCCTGGAGGTATGTAAGGTTGCCAATTGACGGTGGCATCTCCCCTGAAACTTTGTTATTTGAGAGGCATAGTGCTTGCAAGTTTCTCAAGTTTGTAAGTTCAAACGGTGTCTCACCCGTAAGTTGATTCCTTGATAAATCGAGAATTATGAGCCTTGATTTATGAGGATTTTTCACCAAGCTTTCAGGTATGGGGCCAGAGAGGCAGTTTGAACTCAAATCTAGAATTTCAATCCGGTTAGATAAAATTAGTCTTGGTGAGATCCCATACTGCAAACTATTAGAAGACAAGTTCAGCTCTTTTAACGATTTGAGAGAAGAAATGCAAGTTGGAATACCTCCTGAGAGAGCATTACTAGCTAGATTAAAAAAAAAAGAGCGAATTGACTGATGAAGAGAAACATGGCACTGAACCATCTAACAGATTGTAGCCCAAATTCAAATATTTCAAAGAAGATTTGAACTCCTGTATGTGTCCCACCAATAGGTTGTTTGACAAATCAAGGTAGGTTAACGAACTCATCTCAAAAAGGGTATGTGGAATCTCTCCAAGAAAAGCATTGTAACTCAAATCAAGTTTGGTTAAAAATCTTGAGAAATTGCCGACCCATGCTGGTACTGGACCGTGTAACCTGGTATTTTTGCTCAAGGCCATGGTTCGAAGAAACCGCAGTCGAGCAAAACACTGAGGGATGGGGCTGACAAACGAATTACCGGAAAGTACCAGTACTGGAGACTGGAGAGGTTGCAGAGAACAGGAGAGATCGGGCCAAGAAGGGAGTGATTAGCCATGTCAAGCACAACAACCCGACGTGTCCGATTGGAGACAGAGACTCCAGTCCAGTTACTAACGGATTTTGGGTGCTCCAATTGGAAACACTCAATTTTGGGTCATGAGTTTCAGATTTAAATGACATCAGCACTTGCTGATTAGCCATGGGGAGAAAATGAGACAGGCCTGGAAGTTGTAGGGAAAAGAGAACAAGAAAGTAAACAACAAGAGAGGATGTCGAAGGCATTTCATGAGATGAGAGCATCACAGAATGTGTTCAGCTCGACCTACAAAAATCCAAAAAACCTTGTGTAAGTAGTGAGTACCAACTACAATCAACAAAACTCATAAAATTCCTATGAAGCATATCATGTATCATGTATGAATGTTCTTATACAACAACCTTGATTCTTTTAGATGAAATGGCGGATTCAGCTTTTTCAATCCGTATTTTGATATTACGGGTACCAAAGATTTTTCTTTCTTCGAAATCGAGTGAATACAAAAAAATCCAATTGATGATAAAATTGGGTAAATGTGAGGGATAATAGGTAAACATATCCTCACACTGAGAACTTGGGACCAAATTAGGGTTTACGATTCAATTCGAAGTAAGCAAACATGACATAAGTAAAGTTGGGGCCAGATTGCATATATCTAAGCTCATTTGGGGGTAAACCTTAACCTGATCTCTATGCCAATTTGTCAGAGAGAGAGAGAGTACACTGCACCAGTGAACTGAGGTGGCACTGGTGATTGCTTGGCTTAGTTATCGTTTGACAAGGAGGAGAGGCTCGCGTCGAGGCGCCAGTGTGCTTTCCACTTGAGCGAGCGAGGGAAGTTTATCGTATGAGACTCAGAGTGAGCACAAATTGGTGCGATCTAGCAAAACTACAAATTGGTGTTTTGCGGACTGATCGACGGTTCAGATAGAGACAAGACATATTTACCATTATGTTTGGAACGTACGATCGAACAGGCTTTCTCTGATCTACGGATGAGATAGAGAGAGAAAGGGGCCCGTTTCTCCCTTCTTTGTTTTTATTTCTTTGATGATCCTATTCCATCTGAGATGCCATCCGACTAGTGTAGTGCTAACGGGGCGGGCGGGCGGGTTTGGGAAACGGGTCGGATGGGGGGCGGGTGAGACGGGTGACGGGTCGACGGGTTGGGACGGGTGGGTTTGGAAAGAGTGATCCAAACCCGCCCTTAGACCCGTCGGGTCAAACGGGTCGGGCGGGCACGGGTTTTTTTTTAAATATTTGAAATAACTCCAAAAATTGAAATAACTCCAAAAAAATCTTAAAAAATTCACAAAAAATCTAAAAAAATCATATTTGAAAAAGTACAAATGAATTTAATTTTTTTTATTCAAAAATTTCTTTTTTCAAACTCGTAAATCCAAAATAATTCAAAAATTTCCGGGCGGGTCAAACGGGTTCCCTCCAATAAAAATTCAAAAATTTTCGAATTTTAACCGTTGGCGGGTCAAACGGGCGGGCGGGACGGGTCAAACAGGCGGGTCGGGTAGACGGGCGGGCGGGTCGGGTAGACGGGTCGGGCGGGACGGGTCAAACGGGCGGGACGGGTCAAACGGGCGGGTCGGGTAGACGGGTCGGGCGGGTCGAGTTCTGACACGGGTTTAGAACGGGCGGGTTTAAACGGGCGATTTTTCAATGGCGCGACCCAAACCCGCCCTTTGACCCGCACCCGCGACCCGTCCGGGTTTCAACGGGTTTGATCAACGGGCGGGTTGGGCGGGTAAAAGGCACAGACGGGGCGGGGCGGGCGGGACCCGTTTGGGTTTTAGCACTACACTACATCCGACTGAAGTTCAAAAATCTAAACACTGTTCCAAGCGGAACCCATCCCGTGTAGCGCAACACAAGGTTGCAGCTGTCCTGCGCTACACTGGATCCCAACTCCTGTCCAAGTGCCTGTCGTTCTATTTTGTCTTCAATAGCACACAATTTAAAGCTGATCGGACGGTTTGTGAGAGGAAGCACTCGGCAGGGAGTTCACATGCCATTAAATATTATGAATATGAGCACCGCAGATTCCTTGGAATCAGATCTGGTGCTGCGCTCGATGACGTAGCGCAGCATTTTGATCGTTCGATTTTCACTGATTGTAACAAATTCGTGTCAAAGTATAAAGATCCCTCTGATTTTCATCACTGACGATCGATGAAAAATTGCCAATCGATTCGAACCGTTCATCTGCTGTAGCGCGCTACAGCAGAGTCGGGTCCCATTAGATATACCATACGATCGAACTACAGCTGCCAATCCTGCTTATAAGGGATTGAGATGGAATTTTTTATAAAGGGCCGAATTTTTGGAAGGATCATTATATTGTCTAGTGTCTCTAAAAAAATTTACAAATAGTAGAGGACGATATTTTGTTAATAAGGTCACTAATTCTATCTATTATTTTATTATTTTTTTCAATTCTTTTCTTATATGTGATAAATTTATCTAGGGGAACTATCAAATCTTACTCCATTAGAAAGCAAGTAATAATAACGCACGTAATAAATTTATCTAGGAGAACTATCAAATTGTTCGTCGAGTTTTTTCTTTATTTTTTCTGCATGTGTATTACTTGTCTGTCTAACCTAATGACTTGGATTGAAATATTCTCCATCTTTAGAGGCGCATCTATTATTTACGTCCTTAAATGAATATTTTTCTACTAAGCAGTGGGCTCTAGACAAGAGAAAAATAAATGAAAATAATGGAGAGAATTTAGTGGCACTATTAATAATAACGCTCTCGATCATTTGTAAAGAATATTTAGGAGTTATGAGCTATTATATTTAATCATACTCGTATTTGAGCTTTTTATAAATTTATAGATCCATGCTTTTATTTCTTTTAGATCTGAACCGTTAAATTATAATGACATCAGATCAATGTCAAAAAAGTTTCCCTCAGTTCATTTGTTATGATCAAACCGTCGGTTTCTAATTCTGCGTCCAAAAATAAATAATTGAACTCTCTTTTCTTCCAAAATAATAGTAGATTAGGACCCGCTTATATGATATCAGGAGCATTATGCATACTAATGCTAGAATAATATTTACGTGGCATTCACAATATTTATTTGAAATATGAGTGAAAAGAATTAAAAGATACGTATAATCACTTGTATGCAAGATTTAATACGTCATAGCTGTATTTATATCCATAATTATTTAGTAATTCTATTAAATTAATTAATAATGACCATGGTGCAAATGGCCTAGTAGTTTAGTGATAGCTAACTATGATGGCTTTCAGAAAATTATGGATTCAAGTCTTCGTGAGCACACAAGTGAGAATCATGTTAAGAGATATTTAGTAATAAATGAAGTTACAGGAACCTTATAAAAAAATAAAAATAAATAATGCCACAGTCAATAACAAAAGGGATTAACTTGATATTTTGATGTCCTGAATAATCATGTCGTTTTTCACATTATTTACAATATATATTTTGACATCACCACTATTTTCAACTAAAACAAAATGACGCTAACATAAATGAAGTTATGTTTTCTTCAATGAATGTTAAGTGTTGGATAATTTGATACACATCAGAGAGCACAAGGATTTAAGTACCAAAATACTGTTTTGAAGATTTATGTGCTAAAATAAAAAAGTAATACTGGACCCTTTGTGTAATTCACTTTCCTGCTATCGTTAACAATTTCGATTGATTTAGATTTATAATGTAGATTTGTCATTACTTCTGTTATTTACCATTTTTTATTTCATTATTCTAAGAAGTGTTTTTTTTTTGTTATGCTTGCACAAGCATCATTAAGTGTCAGTCTTAAATCTATAATTGTCAGTTATTATCTCCTTTTTTTATTTAGATACATCTGATTTTGAATATGGAGATATTTGAATTCGTGGTTTCAGTACAACAATTTAACTTACAAAATGAAGGTATTGTATGATTTGGGAATAAAGATTGTTGTTGTTGCTGTTGTAAACTTTTACATTTGTCAAATGTTATATCCGAATATTGGTCTCAATATGATATTATGCCATCCCTCGTCTTTGTAAACATGATTCAATATTCATGCTTGAAAAAAAAGTCCCCTCAAAAATGGGGAAAAAGATCTAACTAATTTGGCAAGAGTGAAATTGCATAATTAGCATAATATATTGCACAATCAATGGTCTCTTTGGAACCCCATTAGTGAAAAATAACGGAAAAATCAATACAACTGTAGATTACACCATCAAAATATCTTTCTTTCGTTTTCCAGATCTAATTTACAATTAGTCAAAAGAACCGACTCTTAATCTAGTGGTTAAGAACAAGGAGAGGTTGCAAGTTAAAAACTCAGTTCTAGAAGACTTTGGATAAAATTTGAATTAGACTTGGGACAAAAACCCCGTTTTCTTCTCCAAAAAAAAAAAAAAAACTTGCAGTCAACCAAGCAACGAATTAGCTACAAAATGGCTTTGCATAGACACAAATAAATTAATTGGAAACCATTAATAAGGGCTAAATACTAATTTGACTAACAGGGCAAAAACTTGAGGAAAATGCCCATAATTTATACCATGAGAGGAAATTATTGTGCTAATAATCTTCCCATATGCACATAATTAATCTGAAATATTATACTTCCCACAAATAATTTTCCAATGTTGTTTTGTTTGTCATTTTGAAGGCTCTCTAGAAGGTCTAATCATAGATGACAAGTCTTGGACTATCTCAGCCATTGGTGGCCTGAACTCCGGCTCAAGCTGAATTGAAAAGATGCCGAACAATTAGTCATCACAAGAAGTTCAACAAATATAGTTAGAATAGGTCTTCTGAAAATATCCACCATTTATTGAGAATAATTCCTAAAGAAACCCATGGTCCATGGCATTGAGAAACAACTTCAACTTCTAACATAAATAAGTTATGTGGGTGCACAAGAATATTCCATTCTTTTGGATTGTTTCATGTCCATTTCAAAGTTGGGTCTTCTCAGGTTAACCAAAGTTCAGCTTTATTTTAGTACAGACAAATAATTGATTCCTTACAAATATTAATCAAACCCTTCAAATTATAGTTGTTGTTTGCAACACTAGAAATATAATTTAGCCTATACCTGGATGCACCGGGTGATGATGTCAGCAAAATTGGATAAAGACTTGTCAGAGCACATCCCTTTTATGGCTGGGTCGACCATGCTTGATAACGCATCAATATCATGCAATTGAGAGCTAGCCCACCTCACTAAGTGTTGCTCTGTTCGAGGCCTTGACCTGCATTTATTTGATGATTCGAACATAATGACAAATCTCAAGAAATTATCAACCACAATTTATGCACTTCATAGGTGCCTTGTAAACAATGTTGTATTGATTTAAGGTTAATGAAAAAAAAAACACAAATTGAAAACAAAATGTGCAATATGTTGCGCAATAATATGTGCTCTTCTTGGTGGCCTTGCAGTTGCACCACCTATACCAAGTAATTATAGAGCTGAAACTCTTGGAACAGGTATTGCCAAGACCAATGATCATTTGCAAAAAGTATGAAAGAAATACTCTCTGCAAGTTGCACCATACATTTTCCTGGAATTGCAAATAACACCAAACATTTCTCACATTGGAAGGTAAACCATTCTTTTTTCACGAATAACCCAAGAACAGAGGTTAAAAAAGGAGAGCTTGATTCATCTCTCACTCAAGCAAGCAAAATTGATTTCCAACCAGAGTACGGTAGGAGAGCTTAGACCAACAAATCTTTTGTTTTCCATTCCAACATCACAAGTGAGGAAAATGGGCCTTTACTTTTTTCATGAAAAAATATTATTTCAAACTTCAAAGTATCTTAATTGAAGATTTGAAGTCACCAGTATAAGAATATTATTTGGTATAAACAAATATCAAACATGGTCGTTGTCATTTGCTAAGAACTCAAAGATAAGAAAGAGCAGAAAAACTTACGTGTCATAAGGTTTACGGCCCGTAAGAAGCTCCAGCATAACAACCCCAAAGCTGTACACATCACTTCTTTCTGTAAAAGAGGATCCTGATTCGCTGATTTCTGGTGCTTCGTAATACAACGAACGCATCCTTCCAGACAACTGTCATAACAAGAAAAACACAACACGTTCTGTATGAGAATATCAATTCCAGTAAAAGGTGAAAACATCCTAAAAGATATGCACCTGGGCCACTGCATTTCCTTGCATCAGCGAGGCTAGACCACACTCAACAATACGCACTGACATTTTTCTATCAAGAATAATATTGGATGGCTCAAAATTCTGATGTACAATTTGTGGCTGACACCCCTCATGTAGATACCTACAAATTTATAAAGTTCAGTAAACAAGCTAAGGTGAATTGGTATAATGTTACACAAAAAAGACTCCTCTCTTCAAGATAGGTCTTGCCTCACTGCTTCAATCTTGTGGTTTGCTTTGAGAAAAGAACATAAAACTTGACCTAGTTACAATAACAACATTTTTATAGTTTCGATGAAGCAAATTTCAAAATGAGATCCCAGACCATTGCAACTTGGATCCATTTAACATACTGAAATTCTGGGGTCATGCTTCATGCAGCACTACCAGTGTGAAAGCACTTCACACCAAGAGGCTATAACTGAATTCACATCAAGGAATGGCTTTTAATCTTTTACTATTTATGCACTGACTTCTTCAGTCAAGCAAGCAATCATAGTCTACATGGACGAGGGCTAATCCATTTTGGTGATGTATTTCAGGTAAAAAATTTACAAATAACATGCAATGATTTTTCACCTCTTGGGATGGTTCAGTCCAACAGTAAAAAGATAAAAAGAAAAAACATAACAAAATTTTTAGTGAGATGGATCTATAATTATCCCTATATACTTTTGAAGTTAGGGCCGTTTTCTGAGAACTATAAAATCATTTCTTTATGATACCAAGTGAGGAGCATATAAGCAAATGCCCAACATTATAACAATAGACATAAAAACTTACTCAAGGGCCTTGGCAGCACCTAGTGCTATCTTAATACGTGCATTCCAAGTAAGTGACCTCCTCATGACATCATCATCATGAAGTACATCTTGGAGAGTTTTTCTGCTAAAGTGTGTGTACACAAGAAGTCTCTGACCAAACTCAGCACAGTACCCAACAAGCTCGAACACGTTGGGATGTCTGAGCTCAGATATGTTCGCCACCAGCTCAAGAAATTCATCTACAGCTATTTTCGAGTTTACATTGTCTATCTTCATCACTTCCAGCAACTGCACTTCCACAATTTGGTACTCAGATTTGGAATAAGATGAAAGAAAAATAAAAGATAGTTTTTTACAATACTCTTTGTTTTTGTTTCTCTACTGATTAGTGTGTTCAAGGTATTTTTTTAGAGCTACAATCAGAGCACTATGCTTTAGAATTTTTTCCACGCTCAATTATCTTTGCAGGTTATCTAATTCATTTCTTATATAGTTGATATGGAACGAACTGTAATAAACAGTTAAGATCATAGGCAATTGATTTATGCAGAAGTCAATATTATTGGCCTCATTAAAAGTCTGTGGTAAGCAATATGTTGGGATTGGTGAACTTCAGAATATCCTCTCAAATAATATTTCAAGATGTCAAGTCGAGAGGGTGAGTTTTTATTTTTCTCTACTTGACAGTTCGTGATGAAGATAGTTTTTTATTTTTATTTTTCTCTACTGAACTTAAATCGAGAGGGGGAGTTTTTATTTTTCTGCGCTTTTCAAAATAACCATAAATCGCTGTCACATTTGAAAAATAACCATAAATCCTGTACACATTTCAATATAACCATAAATCGCTGTACACATTTGAAAAAAAATTCACTACAAATTCCACACTAAATTTATAAAGAATCAATGCGCTTTTTGTAAATTTACATACCTCTCCCTCAGGGAGTTCAGCCAGGTAGACTCGGCCAAGCCGACTCTCTCTTATCAAATTATCTCCACTGAAACTTCGTGTGTACTGTTGTAGAGCTGCAACTGAAAAAGAAGTTGCTGAAGTTGCAGGGACTGTGGATGTGTTAGTAACTTCACGCACAGGCGGTGGTGGCGGAGGAGGAGGTGGTGGCAGTGGTGGCGGTGTCGCAGGAGGAGGAGGTGGTGGTGGGAGCAATATAACTTCATCAGTGCTATTTTCCATGTCAATTGCGTAGCTGTTTCTCTTGTCAGATAACATCTCCCTCTTGGGAATAGCTGCTGATGTACCAGTATTTAGCTAACCATGAGTTGCAATAACAATTTGGGTAAGACCACATCCCAACACCTCAATTTCCAACTTTTCGCTGATTTCAACTCACAGAGACTTTCCAAACAATATAATTTTAGTTTTTGGTACGTTTGAGGACCATGTCATTGTAAGAATGTGCCTCTTTAGGTCTTAGGTATATTCTAGCTGTTTTCAACTAAAAACTGCATTAAGTTTTATAACAGATGCCTATTTTATGGTTTTGCTGCTACTACCCTGAAATTTACAACTTAAGGAGAATAAGTATCCTACCTGGTATTGTATGACCCATCTCAAGGTCAAGCCTTCCACGAGAATCTTCTTTTGTTGCTGAAAAATATCATAAACAAAAACTCAGAAAACAAACCTATATTTCTTCTGTCTTTCAATTGGAAAACAAATCCATAATTTCTGCTAATGGAGGTTCAACTCATGACTTATTTGAAATCCGCCAAACAATCCCACACTGGGCTGTTCAATCTCCAAGGAACATGGTTACAATTTTCGTTCTTCCTTAGCTTTCTACATATGGAATCATAAGGCACTTCAGCATCAGATGAAACAGCCCACCAATTAATCAAGTGTTAATTCCGCGTTTTAAAGGAAACATGCTCACAAGTTTAGGAGAAAAAGAGAAGAGGAAAGCTAATAAGTAGAACAGAAAGGAGAAATTTCCCCACCCAACCCCTCGCCCCCACCCCACAAAAAAAATAAGAATAATTAGTAGACGTCGAGTTTTAAGTTCTGACAAATCAATATCTAACCTTTCTTAACCTCATTGTTTGGCTTGACTGGTGGGTCTCTAACAATAGGTGGGTCAACCCTTCCATGCACCCGGCTGGCCTGAGCCTTAGCCGAAGCAAACTCGCTCTCTCTAGATCTTCCCTCTTGAATCTTTGACAGACAGAAGAGAACTGTCAAAACCAGCACTATAAAAGACACCACCCCGACAAGTGCATATCCAATGATTTTGAGAGTGGATGTATTGCTCTTTTTAGAGGAGCTTGAAGGAGATGAAGGAGATGAAGGAGATGAAGGAGACGAGTTTTTGTCGTTGGAACCACTGTCAGACGAAGAAGACGAGTTTGTATGGTTTTTTGATGAACTTGGTGGACCTGAGAAAAAGGGGGGTGCTGTTGAAGCTGGTGGCTGTGCTGATGGTGCTATTATAATGCTTGCGTTGAATGGATTTCCATCTTTCCTGCAGAATTAATGTCAGTAAAATTACACAAATTGAAATGTCTAAACTGTAAAATATTTATTTGGGGATTAATTTTATGTATAACCTTCCAAAGGACAAACCTCAAAATATTAACATGTAACTTAGGGAGAAAAAGGGTAATGTCGATTTTATCTTTTTACCAGTAAACCATATGAGGTGAATCTTACATGAAACATTGTATTGCACTAGAGGGACATACAAGACATATTATTATGATAGTCTAGTGCTATTGTCAAAGCATCATGCCTGAGGAATAGACAACAAAGAACAACTTACTTGAAATTGGGGATGCTAAGTAATTTCTCGGGAATAGGCCCTGAGAAAGAATTATTCTCTATGTTCCTGCAATTGGTAATATGGATAAAGAATATAAGAACAATTTTTTTCTTTTGTGAAGTGAACTTAGTAGACAATTTGACAGGGGATAAGGTGGAAAAAAGTACAAATCTTTAAGAGGAAGATCTTCTAACACATCAAGGACACCTGAGAACTTATTTTGTTGTATACGCCTGCAATTAGCAGATAGAGATGTCGAAACAAAGAAAATCTAAAAATAACAAAATTTTAAATTGATGTTGTTTTTGCCATTTGCACCCAACACGTTAGGGTACTTGCAAATACCACTAACTTCCCTCAAATTAAGCTCCTGGACACACTTTATTTGTAAATACACCCACCATAATTTGGTGCTTAAATTTTTTATTTATAAAAAAAACCGGCTGACCTAATTCTGATGATATCATATGTTAGCACAAAGTGCAAAGAAATCAAACTCAAATAGAAGCAATCTGGTCTTATATAGTATCATAACAAAAGAAGAACATAAAAAAAAACATTAACTTTTCCTTTAAATTTAACTAGATATGAAACAATACTTTCTCTTTCCATAAACTATGTTTGATTGAAGTAGAAATGTTGCTTCAGGGTTCAGACTAAAAGGTGGGTTCAACCTTAGGATATGTAGATCATAACAGAAATGTAAAGTTGTAAGTTTCACTTGCAAATACAGTAGATATTTGGGTGTTACATGCAAATTAATTAAAAAGGATGAGCTAGAAACTAACAAGGTAGTCAAGGCTGATAAGCTTGCCATCGAGGGCGGCAATGGGCCGCTGAAGTTGTTTGAAGAAATATCCCTAATATTTAGAAGAAAAGGTTATGATTAGATTTTTTTTAGTTTTCAAAATAAAATAAAAAATAATCCTAAATGGTGGTAACAGAAGTCTTACAAATTAATGATGCCAGTCAGAGACTGAAAAGAATCAGGCAGTTCTCCACTTAAAAGGTTGCTGTTCAATGACCTGAGATTATATGATAGGAACAAGAATAAACAAAGATAGCAATAGGCCAATAGCTTGAGTGATATTGAATTATAAGTTGAATTTAGAATAGTTACATGTCCGATAGTAAGGTCAGTTGAGACAAAGAGGCCGGAATTCTTCCAGTTAGCTGATTAGCAGAAAGAAATCTGCAAAATAAATCATCCAATACACACATACATTAAGAAATAAATAGATAACCTCATTAAATGGTGTCCTGAGAGACAATAAGCAGCATCATTGGCAGTCAATCCTTGTATCTGCAGTTTTTACTGATAACACCCCATATTTCTCACATTTATTACCTGAACCCAACTTCTTTGAGATACTTTGAAGTTAAACCCAGCATGTAAAATGAATATTCAATTAATATGACACCTTTCGTCCTCATCTAAAATATCAATTTTCCATCATCCAAATTAAACAATCAGCCCATCACATCTTAAGTCCTCAGTTTGTATGTAACATTGTAACCGGTCTGAAAGTGATTTGGTATGAAAAGTTAAGGGTAGCGCAGTCCTTTTCAGTTAACTTATCTTTCAATGGTTGGATGCTGCTTGCAGAAAGAGAAAGAAAGCAAATGAAAACTTCTAATATAGACAGAGCTGTTGATCTTTAGCAAATACAAAAAGAAAAAAAAAATGTGTATGATTTGCAAACAACTCAAGGTATGACATTGACTACTAAGGAATTAGATAAGAGAAAAACAAAAACATACATTCGCTGGATGGTTAGAGGCAGATTTTCTGGGATAGATCCTCCAATGTTATTGTTGCTAAGATCTCTACAATGGAAGAAAGAAAAAATGTGTCAACCTCTAAAAAGATGACACACAAAATAACATGAGGGGTCATGCACTTACAAGGTTGTAATAGAGGTGAAGTTCCCCAAGCTGTTGCCAAGTTCTCCACCCAAATTTGCAGCATTTATTATTCTATAAAATAATCGTGAAAACAATAAGTATAAAAGAGTTGAAGTAACGACATCCAATTTTAGTTTACTTAATGTACATGAAATTCTAGTTTATCCGAACAGAAACTATACAGATCATCCGTTGAACTTTTTCAAGTATTGCAGAACTGCACATGAAATTTGCAGTGACAATGAATGTTGAGAGTAAAAGCAAATTCATACATAGATGTAATGTTAGAATTTACGCATAGAATCCCCTGCCATTGTTCGGAGCATGGGTCTCCACCATTCGCGGTCCATCCGGGTATTGCAGGTGACCCCAAAGATGTATATAGGTTATTCATTGCATTTACTACATCACAATAAATCACAGAAATGAAAGCGTATATCTTCAACAACAAACTAGAAATATATAAATAATACTTTGACAGGTAAACACTTAATTGAGAAGTGTCACTTGTCAGAAAACTACACTTAACAATTGACAGGTAAGCAAGCCAAATCAGTAAAGAACACTATGTATATTAAATTTCAGTGAAAGGATGCTCATCATTTATCATTACCCGTAAAAAACTTTAATTACAAATAGTAGAAACATATTACCATCTCTTTCGTTTGTGAGGGATTTGGAAAAGGGGATATGTGAAAGGGTCAGCAGAACTAAATGAAACCAAAATGAGATCCATGCTCTGTTATTCTTATCCATCAATTTAGATTCCCCAAACAATCAATTTTGCAATGCCAATGCAATCATAGAACCGCCTGAAACAATATCAAATTGTTACCACCAAAGTAGTATAGTTTCTAGGCTGAGAGAGAATTGAAGTTTTAATTTACCAAATTCCAGCTTCTAGCAACTAGATGATAGTAATTAAAAATATATATATATACACATTTTTAAGAGAAAGAAAGATAGAGTGTGTGTGAGTGAGAGAGAGAGATATGAAAACTGTAAAGAGAGAGAAGGGATAATACGACAAGTTAAGACAGCTCAGACTGACACTGGACAAAGCAAAAACTGTAATTACAGCTTATTCGCAAAATATTTTTCATTAGTACAATATTACCGTTAAAGATACTCATCATTATAAAAAACAGCGATAATTTAGTTTTCACTTAACAAAATGTTGAGAAAATAGCTTTCAAAAATTGTAATGTCGATAATTCAAATGGAGATTTATTTCGGAAAATTTCAGTTTCACTTCACAAGTATTCAGTGGAATTATATAAAGCTTTACCATTGAAAATAGAATTCGAGTAGCAAAGTATCCTCAAATCCATCAAAACTCAAAAGAAAGAGAGCAAACTTTGAAAGAAACAAAAATTGCGGTTTCCAATCACCGTGAAACTAAGCTACAAAACTAAAGGCAGGAAGTGTTAAGAGAGAGTGGATTATACCTTAGAGACACTAAAAGGAGGGAATAATGGAGAAATCGTAGCGTGAAGGCGTGAACTCCAAACCTTAGCAGCGAAGATTCCGCACTGAAAGGCTTAATCTAAAGCAACAATTAATTAGATCTAGAGATATAGCGAAAGAGAGAGAAAGGCGTGTAAGCAAACAAATGTAAAGAAAAGGTTGCGCAACTAGGAGAGATCAAGAGAGAGAAAAGAGATTGAAAGAGATAAGAGGACAAAAGGCACACTACACTGGAGAAAGAGAGATAACAAGAGAGAGAGAGAGAGTAAAAAGGCATCAGTACAATATAGTTTCCCTGAAAAGAGAATCTGGAGCTGAGTTTCTCTGTGAGTGGTGCTACACTTCTAAGCCTCTCTCCAATAGAAATTATAGAAAAATAAGGGGAAATTTTCCAAAAATGAAAGGCAAAGACCTTGTTAGACTTTCACTTTACAGAAGTTTAGCATATCTCTTAAATAATCAATTGATATGGTGATATTCTGATATCAATGAGTTAAATTTTTAAAATCAGGAAAAAGATTGGAAATTGGTCGCATTAGCCTTTAATGGATGTGTTTGTTTACTATTTGAAACTATTATTTAAATAAAGTATGAATCAAATCTTCAGTAAATTTCAATTTATTAATCTTTCCGTCAATAATTTTATATTTTTATCAATTGATTTTGATAATTTATAGGTGAACGATCGAGATTTAAATTAATTATAATTAAAAACACGAATATATATTTTTTTTCCTAATATGAACATTACTTTCTCAAGATATTTTTTTTCTAGATACACACTAAAATCTTCCTTTGTCAAGAGGAAATTCAATCTTCTCTATAAATTATAAAAAATAATCAATATTACATAAATAGGATAAATAATTGATTAATAAATATAGTAAATGCTATTTGAAAAAAAACCAATTAATTGGAGGAAACAATAATTATTTCGAGCAAAAAAATATAACTAAAAATGTGCATCTCAAATTAATTCTGAAGCAAATTACATAACATGGTGCAGTATACTATTTTTTTTTCTTTTAGAATGTCATGCAATTTCGTTAATTATTTTTATTGCCTCTTTGAATTCCTTTATTTTTGGTAGGTCGTAGGTGTGTCCTTTTGTGGGTTTAATCAAGTGGGAATATAGTTTGGATCCGGGTTCTGGTTCGGTGAATTAATATTCCAATAATGTATCATTGGCATCAAATTCGAGGCTTTTAACTTTTCGGAAGGTGCAATATTTAATGTTGATCTCCTGGTTTTTTTCAGCATTTTTTATTTTTGTAATTATCAATTATTTCGGTGAAAAATAGTCAAGATAAAGTATTGACAAAATTTTAATGGGTTCGACTCGGTCCGAGAAATTCGAGACCGCGACCTAATTCGACTCGATTTGAGGGCAAATTTGTGCGAACCCGTTCAAAAAAAGACCAAGAGTCAAAGTCGGGTTACAGCCAAGATTTTTGGAAGAATGCGACTTATATCTGGCCCGGGATTGGACCGGCCCGGACGAACCGACCCGCCTAAATCGTCTTAACCCACCATTAACTCGTCTCTAACTGGCCATTAACACATCGTTAACCCTTCATTAATATTTCCTTTTATTTTTTAACAAATTACTTGAAATTATATATTTTTGAATTATAAATAAACTTAACAGTTTCTTTTTTATTTTTATATTTTTGACATTTTATTTTCAATTTTTGTAATTTTTTGCATTTTACTTTGGTTTTTTTATTTGAAATTTTCCGAAAATAAAAAACCCGGCGACCCGACCAATCCGTCTAGGATAGAACCGGTCTGCCGACCTATGGGCCTAAGACGAATTGCTGCCAGCTTACAAAATCTGAACTCGTGAAAACCCGATCATGCCAACCCGTGGACAGGTCAACCTGTTGGACCGGGCTGGTTTGGACCGACCCAGTCCGGATCGGACATTTGTCAAATCCCTAGTCAAGGGTCGAAGTTTTTTAGATGCACTAGTCAGAACAATATAAATTCTACGATTTGACTTTTTTTTAATATTGAGGCACGTGAATTTTTCTAACGTACAGTAATGATAACTTTTGTAAAAAAATTTACAAATTCGATGTATAAACAATTAATTACAATTTTGATCGTAAATAGAAAAAAATATGAACATTTAATCATAATTTTGAAAAAAAAATATTTAAATTAGACTCACACAGATTGATAATACGAAAATAGAAATGAACATATACTGCAACTGGTATGGACTTTAAACAAAATGACAAAATTATAATTAAATGTTCAGAAAATTTTACTATACATGATCAAAATAATAATTATTTATGAATGCATGGTCAAAATTGTAATAATTTTCAAAACTAAAAAAAAAAAGAAAAAATACAATAGCCGCACAATAAAAAATCTATCATTTGATAGTAAATTCAGGTGCCGCACGAAAAACCCTAACCACTTCACTACTTTTAATAATATCATTTTCGTAATTACAACAAAAATGTTTTTTTTATCTACCGGGGTATTACTTTACCCAACAAAAAATGTTTATATTAACCTTGAGTTCTTGACATCTTGTTCAATTGTGAAAAATCCGTGTACCATTGGTGCCACGTTATCATATGACAAAGATCACTTACTAGTTACTATATAATATAGAAATGATGCGGTGTGATATGGAATGGAATATTAAATAATGTGATTTCTTAATAACGAATGTTGGACTTTCAGTCTCCTCCTTTTTTAGAGAAATTGAGAAATAAAAGAAGAAATCAAAGCAAATAAAATGTGTGGTCTTGAAACCTTGAAAGTGATACAAACCTATTTAACGTCACCTTTACTGTCATTTGGTGATGCATGGCATGATATGATAGTGTCATTTTTGCTCTTATCCGTTTGATTAAAATCTCTATCAAACACTTATCCATGTCAAAAACAGAAAAACTTAACAAATTGAATGGTGTTTATTGATTTTGTTATGGATGATTGATTAAGTTTGATTCAAATTGAGTTTCAACTATTTTCTTATGGATGATTGATTAAGTTTCAAATTGAAACAAATTTTAAATATGCTCTCCCTAAAATGACGAAGAATGCATTTAAAATTTCATTTATCTTATCCTTGTATTTTGAGAGAAATTCTTCATTTTAATTCCCATAACTTTCAAATAATAAATAATATTAAATTAACTATCGTACCTTTTTAAATTAGTAAATAATTTATCATCGTCACATTTTTTATGTCCACTCTATTTCATGTAAACTCATCTATCATCTAAGCTGCATGTGCCAGAATTCAGAATTTAAAATTTCTTCAAATAAAAATTACTCAATTTGCCCCAAAATATCAGAAAGTTTCGTTTTTGCCCCAAAATAAGTTGCTTTTTAAATACTAATTCCATAAAAATCTTATCTGGTAAGATCTGTAAATTAATCATACTAATTGTTGCCAATAAAAACCTAAACGCTAAAAAGTCATTTGCCTTTTAAAAAAGAAAAAGGGTTAATTGTTACACAAACAATTGTACTTAAAAAAAATATTATACATACATCTAGTACCATCTAGACTAAGTGCTTTTGAACCTCTTTACAAAATGGTCAAAAAAGGCTTCTAGATGGTTCAAGACTTCAAGGTGCAAAGAGGCATTTCAACTTGAAATCAAATCAAGAAAATGAAATAAAGGATGTTCATCATTAAAGAAACAAGGGGGTGATTTTATGTGGGTATCTATCTACATCTACATCTACATCTACTTGAAAATTTTGACCAAACAAATCCAAGAAATGGGATAATGTCATAATGATATCATGATTTAGTAATTATTAATTAGTAGCCGTTGTAAATGTAATTGACTAACGTCTCATCTTATAAGCTGCCTCTCTTTCTTTAACATTTTTATTCAAGATCACATTTCACAAGGTTACCTTGTGACGGATCCAAATCTGTTACTGTGCAGCATCGTCCAGCGTAGTAGCGGACGGTTCGGGTCGATCGTCGCCGATAAAAATTATAAATATTTAAATTTTGACACGAATCTTAAAACAAATAAAAAAAGATCGAACGACTCTGACACAGCGTTAAACGATACTGTGCAGTATCAAATTCGGTTTCCTTTGTGATGGGTAAACAGTAACAATTAAAGAAACAACTCAATCAATTTGTTTTTCTCTTCAGATTCTGACAGTCTGATTATTACAGCATGTGGTTTATTCAATTGGCTATTTGGCTTGTACGTGAAACACGGGTATCTGTTGTCTTGTTTATTGTATTATTTTAATTTTTTTTTTTTTAAAGATAGGTCTATTGTAGTTTTTTCTTCCATTTTTAGAACAGGTTAGTGACCCCAAATTCTCCATATTTTTATTTTATTTAAATATTTTGTGATTCACGATTTTGAAATTATTAATTGTTCAAAATGAATTTTATTAATTAATTCACTATTACACTCTTTTAATAAATCAAATATAGCTCACACGCGGCTTCTAATTTTTAAAACTTAATAGGATCTCGAACATAAAAAAAATAGACTGAACCTATTATGGCAAAAACTTAAACACAAATCAATTACCAACGTTGATATTATCAATAAGCGTGCATTCAAATTGATTTTATCATCAATAATTGTGCAATTAAGTTAATTTCAATTTAATGAAAAAATATGCAGATTTCTCTATTTACCGCGAATGCCAGCTAAGAGTTCAAATTAACAACTCTATATTTATCCAATATTTTGTGTTCGACAAAAGTTAGCCTTTTAATATATAAATTTGATAATAACTTAATTTCTTAAATTATGCAATCAGTGACAGTGACCTCTAACAATTAAATTACTTTTTAATGCTGAATTTTAATATGACCAAAATACGCTTAATGAAATGTATTCTTATTTAAATGTTTTTATTAATTACTTAACAAATTTTATTAATAAATAAATTCATTCTGATGTTGCATTTCTACTGTGTAAATAATATTTTACCAACTTAATATTTTAACAATTTCTATGTTTTTTATAAAAATAAAATAAACCATACATAAAATAGTAAAAATAAATGAAATGCATCGTCACGATCTGATATTAAAGTAATTAAATTTCCTAACAAAGAGTTTAAATAATTCAGAGATAGTGAGGTCAAAAGTAAATTTCCTCACAAAGAACCGAGGTCAAAATATTATAAAATAGTTTATTTTTTTGGAAAACAATAGTGCTAGGTACCAACAAAACAGGTCTTCATCACGAAAGAGTTGTTTGTCTCAATATACGCAATTTTATTGAGGTCATTTGAGTTGACCTTGATTAAATTAGAGCATAAGTCAAAGTCATATTATTTTTTCTTTTAAGAATTGCATTCCGTTTACTTTAAATTTGACCTGAATACGTCAAAACCAAACAAGCTTATATTCTACTATATTTTCATTTTTTTTTGTTATTTGTTTTGTCATATTTTTATGATGTTAGTTTTGTAAACTTTGTACCACCGAGATAGTTATAAAGATGGATTTTTTTTTAGATAATCAGAAGGTTTTTTTTTTCATTAATTTAACTTTCCAAACCTACAAACTTCAACGCGATTTTTGATATCCCATGGCGTTCAATTTAGAAATATATGTATATACTAAATTATTTCTATCTTAAACCAATATCTTATAATGTACAAATGCAAACTAGCATATGATTTAATTATGAGAATAGTCATTTTCATGATCTTGACGATAGATTTTTCAAAAGACTTTAAATAAATTGATTAATAAAAAAGATCATGTATATATCCCTCAAAACTTCATGATTAATATATTTGACCATCCAAACATTAAAATTGAACACTCACCTATGAAAATCTCGTTTTGTTTATATATCCTCATAAATTGGTTTAAGTTCAATTTATGTTAAAGATTTTTGAAACTTCGGTTGGACTTGTCCTCCTTCCTATTTTCCTCCCCTTTCCCTTTTGAACACATTCCAACTCATGAGGTGATGAAACTTTTCTTAAATTGTTATGATTTAAAATCTCAAATGTCAATCATGTCATTAATAAATTCAGGACATGATATTTAAATTTTCAAAACATTAAGATATATCTTTTTTTTTAAGAAGGTGCTTAATTCTGAGCCGAAAGAGAAGGGAAATGGAAAAAGTAACAGAAGGATAGAAAAGACGAATTTGAATTCTGAATTCTAAATTCTAACAACTCATTTGATCAGCGCAATCTTATCTAAAAATTAACAAATTTAAATTTCTCTGGATATCTATTTATTAGAGGATGTGAATCCAACGCTTCATATTATGTATAGTAATTGCAAGATTTACTATACGTGAACTTTTTATCATTGATTTTAATTTTTATCATTAGTTAAGTGACATTAGGTGCAATATATTGTTGCGCCAAGCATTTTGTAGTCTCCTCTCTGAAAGAAACACACATATTTGCACATTAGGGCTGTCAATGGGCAAATATGGTCTGGTGCACTTTTTTTGCATCAAAGAGTTGAGTCTCAATCTGAACTGTCGGATTAAACTCGAACGTTTGACCGCTAACGATACGATGTAGGGAATTTTTGTATTGTTAAATCAGAAGTGTCTGATCTTAATTTGATGGTTCAAATTGAGGCACACTCCTCTGGTGCAAAAAAAAAATGCACCACAGGATATAGTTCCAGCTATCAATGGATATGGTAGGATACAAATGCATGTATTTTCATATTCATACCATTAAAAAAATTTATTCATATCCTTTAAAATTTTCTTTATCCATATCCTACTCATACTCATACTCGTCGAAAAATTCGAATAACGAAACAGATAACAATAGATAATGGATAAAAAAATTTAATAAAAAATTGTAATATTTTGACAAATTAGTAATATCAAATAAATATATACTATTAAAATGCAATAATAAATAACTTTCTAGATATTACAAAAATCACAAAATTTCTTCCCAAGTCACTTGTCACTAAAAAAATATACTATTTAGTACTTACTAATGAAATATTATCAAATAAATTAAAATGCAAATCAATTTCTTTATCAATATATATGATGCATTATTTAATATCAAAACAAGACATGCATATTTAAATTATGTATAAATTTTTTTTAGAAATGCAGATTTTTCTAATTTTAATTTAATTAATTGTTTTCAAACAATGAAATAAATTATAATATATATATTTTTATAATTTACTCAATGGATAACGAATACATATAGCTCTTACTCGTATCTTTATCTCGATAAATTAATGAAATTTTTTTATTCATATCGATTTCAGTGGATACGATACGAGTCGGATAAACGATGAAAAGAGTTTCATTAACGATCGTAAACTTTGGTGATATTTTGCGTTTTGTTTTTTTAAGCCGGTCGCTGTAACTGGGATATATCCAGTCGTTTTTTTTTTTTTTTTGCTTCTCTTTGATTTCCATGGTGGAAGACGTGAAAACTTAAAAAAGAAATGAAGAGTCGCTCAGATAAATACTAAAGCACTGTTGTCTAATCCCTGAATCTACGTCTCTTTCAGATTGCTTTTTTAGTTTTTTCCCTCTGAAATCGCTGTCCCCTTTCTCAGATGGGGAAATCGTGTTTTTACCATTCAAAAACATTATTTTTGTTTTTGTCATTCAAAAATCTCTTCTTGCTAAAATATCATTATAAAATACCACTTATTCTTATTTTTACTACTAATTACATTTTTTTGTCATTTCTTAATTAAAAAACAATGTGCTTTTTAAAAAAATACTCATTCTATCCTGGCTCCTATTAAGAGAGAAATCCGATTGGAATTTTAAATAACTGACAGTGTACAGCAACCTTGACTAAATGTGCAACTTTGAACATTGTCAAGCAACTTTATTATTGTACTATGCGTGAATTGGCCAGGCTAGATCGTAGCTTTACAAAATGTGCAACCTTTTCTAAATATTAGTTTTAGTAACATGATATTAGAAGATCTGTCAAGAGAATTGCATCAGATAACAAATGTTTCAACACCAGAAAACAAGTAAATGTTTGAATTATCTTTTTCATTACTTTAATCTTAAACAAAATTATGCAGTTGGGATAAAACAATCATACCGGAAAATAAAGCAACAGACACAAATTATGCAGGAGATGAAGCGTTTCGTTTTTGTGAAAAGTGCCAGGAGGATATTTCAGTCATTCTAATAAAAATTGTTTTTTTTATATCTCAGAAATTGCAAAAAAGTAATTAGTGACATAAATTCCTGATTAGTGATGTTTTAGAGTGATATTTTAGCAAGATGAGGTTTTTAAATGACAAAAACAGGGATCTGGTGTTTTTTTGTGACAAAAACACGATTTTCCCTCGAATTGATTCTTTCTTCATCCTCTCCTCTTTGAAATCACATTCTACCTCCTCTTTAATCGCCCCTTCTTTCTCTTTTCTTAAATCGCTCTAGAGGCGCTGAGGTGTTGATCAGATCCTCCTTTCTTGAATCGCTCTAGAGGTTAACTTTGGAGCTAGAGACGGGTATTATGATTTCACTATTTTTTTTTGCTTTTTTTTGTTGAATTATTAAACTGGAATCGGTCCTGAACGAAACTCTTGTGCGTTGTTTTGTTTGTAGATGAGTTGTTGTTAGGGGTTGATTATTGAACTAAATTGGATCTGGATTTGTAATTGTTGTTGCTTAAATAAAGCCGAGATGTCAACGAATCGATGTGGCCAACATGTTACATGTTGCATCTGACTAAAAGTTTGGGTCAATTGAGGGGCTCAGGTGCCAAAAAATCAGCCCAAAATAAAGATGCGAATGAAATTGAGCAAAAGATTCAGACCTTACAATATCTACGACCCAATAACAATGACTCGTTGCGCCAGAAGACAGATTAGTGCCACATACAACAACAACCACAAAGGTTTTGTTCTCACATAAATTGAATTAGATTATTTCTTTTTTTTAGAAAGAATTGGAGTATTTATCTCAAGCTTTATTCAAATTTTTTATCTAAAGATTTTCGAAATTGAGTTTCCAACATGCGACCTTCTTTTTGAAAAAATCTTGTTCTTAACTATTAGATCAAGAGTTAGTTCTTAAATTGAGCTATATTAATGAAATCAATCTGAAGCGAAAAATTTATATAAATAATAATAATATAATAGATGATAAAATAGTAATAAAATAGAAATATAATAATAATACTACTAATACTAATAATAATAAATTATTCTACGAATCATACCAACATCCTACATCGTTAGTCCTAAACTGCAACTATACCACTACTAAATTTTAGTATGTCATGATTCTGATATGTGGATCATCACACTTTCATGCATTTCTACACTTTCATGCATTTCTATCTGACGTTAATTTCTGTCATGATTCTGCTACATATAGTCTCTTGTTTGTTATCCAGTACTACATTTGAACCTTAAAGGAAAGGAACCATTACAATATAGTGAAACAAAGTGGAACTGTAGAAACAAATTGAGATTGTAATCCAATTACAGAACCACAAAAACTTGGGTAGACGAACAGACTGAAAGGCATCTGCAAACAAAAAAAGTTCATAAATGATAAAAGGAAAAAAATTCGTTAGACTAAAAGATAGCCACCACACTTCGGCTACAATAGTCACAGAGGGGTAGCATTATCCATCTTACATCCATGAGGAAAATTAAATTAAAAAAACTGAATCTGTACAAAATACACCCCGCCCCCCCCTCCATGCAATCATTTTCACTCTGGACAATAATGCCGAGAGAATGTTTAACATAAAGATGAACATACTAAGTAAACTACACTAGCTAGGTTCTGTACCAGTGCTGCTGGAAGTTGGGGAAGGGTAGGGAAATGGGCAGTGAGATGGCCATGAGACCCTCTCCGGTTGGCATGGACATGGAGCAGCTGGGGGTGGGACCGGATGCGCAATATATGTGGGTACATCTTGTCCAGGCATTAGTACTGATACACCTTTTGCATACACTGACATCTGCAAGTTCGCATAAAATGAAGAAAACTTAATCAGTCAATATTACACAAGACTTGGTCATTTTCTGCCTTTTAGTTGATGGCCTTATATTTAGTGAAATTGAATCACTTTATCACTTCAGATTATTATATATTCAATCTGGCATAATGCCATCCATGCAAGTATTTACATTTAAGCTTGTCGAATATCTATGCATGGATTTGTTGCATTTTCTTTAGCTCCACAAGATATCATCTCTAATTTCCTGCCTTACCAGAAATAATTCAAGTTCTATTTCCTTCAATATATTGTGCTTTATCTTACATCCTATCCGACCAGGCCAGATTTAGTGGCCACCAGCATCCTGGTCTCTCATTTCACTCAGGGTAAACCACCTCACTCCTCTCCTATCCTCCTATACTAGGCTATAAGGGAAGAGATATGACTGTCAAACCCAGCATCACCAACTCCTCTACCTCTCCCATCTCTTTTTTTCCTTTTTCCCAATGCTGAATTTGAGGATAAAAAAGTGGGAATGAAACCTGCTACTGCCATCCCTACACGCCACACTACTCGCCTAAATCTAGACCGTTCAAAATTCATCTAACGGCTGTAAGATATATAATACCTGTCCCTTGAATCAAATTATGGTCGTCCGTTTAAATTGGGCAGTCAGATCTACTTGCCATCCAGGCGAGCAGCAGATTCTTTTCCAAAAAAAGTGTGGCAGTTCATTTAGGGTTCATGATTTTCATGTTTACTCAGTTCACCTGCTAGCAGTAAGTTTTATGACTGCTCAGTGTGGCCTATAAAAGAGTGTGATGGGTTGGTAAGTGGCCACACCTTATGAGTTATGTGGATTTTATATGTGGGTCCTGATAATCAAAAGTAGTTTACAATAACTACCTGCTGGCTCTTCATATTGTGTATCATGGATTCATGGTGCTACTAGGGTTGCGAACAAGGCAACAACATCTAAGGTATTTTAGATATTGTTTCCTAGTAATCCTTCAAGACTCTTTTTTATTTTATTTAATTAATGGAAAACATTGGTAGAAATTTTGTGTATTAATAAAAAAAGAAAAATTATAACTAATTTAAAAGAAAAAAAATCCAAGTTAACAACTCTAGCATGTGGATCAACAAACTTTTGACAAATTTTCTAAAACTTGGTAGTTTTCAGTTCTTAATTGATTCAATCCGTCCAGAATGTAATCAACTTTCATGCTCCTTTTCCTATCATTATTAGGCTAATATCTATAAGCCTATAATAATAACTATATAGGTAACTATGCCTTAGATAGTAACAAAAAAGAGTAGATTCTATTTAATAGAGATCTACTTAACAGTATTTGGTCACATACCATGACAAAATTTCTAATGCATTTTATGATTTTAATAATCCATTTCGTACAGGATTTCACATTTTTGTGCATTTCGTACAAGGTCAACATGTCAAGAGTTCAACCACTCATTGTATAATATGAACATGAAAATTTGAAATTTCTGACAATATGTCCCAGAAACGGCCTGTGAGTTAATGAGTTAATCCTTTCTCATGTGTGTCAATATCAAAGAGTAACAGCAATATAACATTTACCATGTAATATTGATTACAGAAAATTATGTATATTTTTAATTTACTTGCCCCTCCATCTGCATTCAACTATGTGCAGGGTAAAATTTAAGCTCGGCATATTTCCAACAGTTCGCAAGAATTATTGTTAATTTATATAGGTAAATTGTAGTATGCAGTAGAAATAACAGGGTCTAGACCGCAAAGTTGGCAAGTCAAAAGCTTTAGACAAAGGAGTAAAAGATCAGACAGCTTTATCCCATTCCAAAGGTAAAAAACAAAAGGGGAGGAAAAGGTATCTCACCTCGGGAGAAGGGAAACAAAGCTTATTCGCCTCGAGATCTGCGCCATGGCTCCTTCCCCACAGCCTCATCCTGCTCCTCCCGTTCTGATCAACTCCTCCGCCGGAACCACCGCCACCGACGGAGCGTGGCCTGAGAAAGTGCTCGAACAGAGCCATGAAGAGGAACATAGAAACAAGAATGGCGGTGGCGACGAACCCGAACGACACTGCGCTGACAGAGGAACTCCCGTCAGGATCATGCCACCTATCCTCTCCAGCGATGATTCCACTTCCCTTCGTCACAGAAGATCCCCCTCTACTGGTGCCACCTCCTCCTCCCCTGATAGGCGCCATGGCTGGACTAATCAGAACCCTCGCCTCTCTCATTTCAGCAACACCACCTCAACCAACTCGTTGTCACTTATAGTGTAACACTGCTAAAGGAGGATAATATTGTAAAAGCGTAGTCTCTCTCTCGCTCTCCCTCGCTCTCTCTCTCTCTCTCTTCTCCTTCTAGGAGGGATGTTTTAGTCGGTGTATGGATTTGCTTGTTTGTTTTCGATTTGTTGGGAAAGAAAGAAATGGCGTGGGGAGAGGGGACAAAAGAAGAGTGAGTGAGACGAAGAGACTTTCTTCTTTTTCGATTTAAAGAGAGAAAGAGAGCGACTTGACTTGCCCTCTGACCCGACTCATGTTTTCCACTTTTCTACTGCTACTATCTTACTTGCTTTGAAGGGAGTGTAAGTGGGTCCCATGTGACAGGGAGTGCAAATCTGTGGACACGACTGTTCTACGTTGCACGAATTACGCCTACCGCCTGGTCTAATCACCAAAAAAAAATCTTGTAATTCAACCTAAACAAAACATTTCATGGAATTGACTCTGAATTTCTCGTGTTCTAAATATAATTTTTCCGTTTTGAAATCTTGTTTATTAAATGCATGTAACGAGAGTAAAGTTATGGCCTTTTTAGAGCATCAATATTTTTTGTGTTCTTAATTCAAAAACAAGGTTAAATATTTTTAAATTTTGATGTATAATACTCAATAATATATTAAAGAAATTGGTGAGCATGATAAATCAAAATTTAAAAATATTTAAGTTTGTTTTTGAGTTAAGAACACGGAAGACATTGGTGCTCCTAGGAGCACCATAGATTTACTCAAACGATAATAATAATTATAATAATAATGATGATGATGATAAAATAATAATAATACATTTTGGGTTTGATACATCAAAGAAGTTATAAATTTTGATATGTTAATATCGATTTTAATTTAGATGATATAGAATATTGGTTAATTTGATATGAGCATCTTAATTTCGATAAGTACAAAAGATTACATTTTTTTGTTAATTTTAAAAAATATATGCTATGTTAATAGATTAAAATTAAGGTATGAAAAATATTTGAAACTTAAGTGATAATATATTAAATTCACTATACTGTTGAATGAAAATTAATTTTCTGAATAGTCTGAATGAAGATGCCTCAAGTGATATAAATGAGCTAAGAAAAATGTTTTGTCGGTCCCGTCATCGAAATGCATGTCGATCTGCATGTCAAAACATTTATTATACATGTTATTTTGTACTGAAAAAAATATTATGCAAAAACTTAGATGCTTCCTTCACTACGTGCACTTGATACACCTCTCAAATCTCATTGGTTCAATTTTTGAATTCGTACATGTCTCATTTGACTTTTGTGAGAAATTGAACCAATTATACTCACAGCAGTACATAGTGTATTTGTTTTTTGGATATACGCAAGCTTTTGCCAAATTATTATACATATTATTTGAATTTTTATGCATACTAGATTTCGCGCTCGCGATCCGCGCAAAAAACTACAAAAAACAATGGCAGTAAAAAATAAAAAAAATCGAAATTTTTTTAAAAAAATTGCTACAGAAAAACCGCAAAAAAAATTCGGAAAAAGCAAAAAAAAAAGGCTACAATATTTTCTATGAAGAATACGTGAGATTAACAAAATAATATGTATTATTTTAACATGCAGAACGATATATCTATGAAGAAATGTGTATATCAGTACGAGCTAACTTGTCCGAGCGTATACCGTGTTCATCCAAATATCCAATGTAATATTTTTCTCTTCAGCTGATATACTATTGGGCACAGTTCCCTATACACTAGGTGCAGCCTAGGGACAGGCCTACTGATCGGGAAAAGAATTTTACGAAAAAGGTCAAAAAAATAGGTCATGCTACCTCGGTATAATTACCTTACTGCCATTTAAGAGAAATACCCGAGTTTACTGTTTTTTTTTCACAAGTAGACATATATTATTTATCTCTTACATTTGTCATGTTTCTCTTTTAATTAATGAAAATCAACTAATAAACATTCCATTTTACAAGTGCTAACAAAAGTACATATACTATCTTTTACATTCTCAATTTCTCATTACATAATACAGAGAGCAGATTTGTATTTTCTTATTTGCACAATGACAGATGGAAAGAATCTGAAAAGGACCTGATATTTTTTTCTGTCTGAACTGTTTATAATTTGATTTACACTTACATATTAAAAGGTACTGGTTTTTTAAAAAGGAAATATTTTGAATAGTATGTGACTACTTATTTGACCATATTATAACCTCACAACATGACACCTGTTGTATCTTATGAAGTTTACAATAATTTAAAATTTAAAATTCAGAAATAAACAAATGAATTTGTGTCATTAGTTTGATCCTTTTAAGTCCCGTTTGTAATCAAAACCAAAATACTCACAAAAATCACCTCTTGACAACGAAATTACACGATTAATATTTAACCAACGAAACTATGAAATCCAACAATGAAAAGTCCAGCAAAACAATGCAGGATTTACATTATTCAAAATTGTTTTTGATCTAAATTGAATGCTTTGGGTGATTATATTGTTTTATTTCATACATTGTGAGCTAACTTAAGAAGACAATGGCTCACTTTTTCAAAGTATTTTTCTATTTATTTTCAATTAACTTCACTCTAGCACTATTTCATGATTTGCGAACCCTAAATAAAAATGTTACCAGTATTCCATTTGACCTCCACATTTAATATAAAAAACATTATATACGATTCTCATCTTCAGCAAAAATATTCTTTTTTTATTGTACAGCTTAACCTACACTTTGAAAATTTGCATCGTATATAAATGTCCTTTTGTTGATTTAAAAATTGTAAACGGAAACTTTCAGCTCATCTATTTATTTGATTAGTTAATTATTCACCTTGCATATTCGGTTTGAAAAATTTTCTCAAAAAAAAAAAAAAAATTTGTTGCTGGAGTGGAGCGTGATGTGTCAATTATTAAATAAAATACTTCAAGAGGTGCAGATAATGACAATCCGATAATCGCTTTCAAGGAGAGGTGCAATTATCAAGATTTGATTTAATTTTGATTTAACAATTGTTATTTTGTCTCCATTATCCAAGTGCTTTGTCGTTGTTGGAAATTATATTACTTTTAATTATTTTATTGATTAATACGAGTTTTCATGGAAAGGAAAGCTCCTCTCTCACTTATATTTTCTACTACTTTCCCTTATTTTAACATCACCAGTTGATTTTTTGAAATATGTCAAGTAACAAATTATTTACTTAAAAGTTTGAATGATATCATTGATATATTGATAATTAATTTAGCAAAAATAAATGACGCCCCACACTATAAATTGTGAGTTTTGAATATTATTTTGAAAACTTGATTTTTATTTATAAATTTCAAGGACTTGCTAATTATCACTGAAAATCTCACATTTTTTATGCACTTAAGATTTGCAAATTATAATTTTTTCAATAAAATTTGTATATGATTGATACTTTTAATCAATAAAATTAATATTATTAATAGAGGAATATAGATAATTGTCACATCAAAATATCTAATTTGGAGATTTACCACCTCAAAGTTAATTTTGAGACTTTTGCTATCTCAAAACATCTAAAACTCAATTATTGAATTTTTTTTAACCATAGACTATTTTTATGTTAAATATACTTTGTCTGAAAGCTTCAATTTCAATACAGTGTCATATCATATGCATCACCATAGATACATTTATAAATGCACTTTTTGATTGTGCATTCATGATTTAAATAATTAGATAAACACATTTAATAACAACAATAAATGAAACACTATAAGCCGAATATAGGAAATGTCAAAATAAAAAATGATTCCCTTTCTTAAAAAAAAAATGATTCCCATCAAAAGCTTGAAGCACCCACCTCTAGCTATTATAGAAAGATATATTCCTTCTTAACATTAACAAATTTTTTTTGCATATCACAGAGTTCATATTTTGTTCATTGAATATTGACAATTTTTAATATTTTCGACTAAAAATCGTACATGATTGACACTTTTCTGTTTTCAACACTTTCTGTTTGACACTTATAAAATTATATTTGTGACATGTGGTGCTTTCACATTGAAAGTAAAAACCGGACGATTTTAGATTTGATCGAATTTAAATCACTCAAACATATTATTTGCTAACTATTTTGGGGGAAAAAAAAGATGAGAGACAAAAATATATTTATCAAAATAAAGTATATAACATATTCAACAGTGACAGTGTCCCGTATCCCAACCTTCTTGAATTATCATATAGCATTTATGATATGGTATAGTCATAAATATAATCATGAATACTGAATAATTAAAGAAACACGAAAGCAAAGTAACAACAATAAACAAAATAATTTAATCCAAAAATACAAAAAGCCAAAACAAAAAAATGCATTCCATATTTCCATCACAAAAATGCCACAGCTTCAGGATCATAACTTAATTTGAATTAATTTCTCGTGAAACTTATCCTATCTTCGAGAAATTCAGGACAACCCTAAACAAGGGGCCAATGGGAACAAGCCACGTCAGCTAGAGTAAGAATCAGTAAACACTTTTTTCGGTGACAAGTGTTTTCAGATTAAGAGTGACGTCATGTAAAGGAATCTGAGTTCTTATACTTCCTACTAATTTAATTGCTAATAAAAAAATTATAACCTAGATATTATTTATATACCAAATTATAAGTCAATAATACAATAAGTTCGATAGACGAAGCATCCCTCCTCGTGCCAAACCCAAAACAAATTCCCATAAAATCCGGTACACGGTACACCTACTACACGCTCTCCAATCACCATCCAACAAACAGTACATTGTACCCCAAATGTTACGCTCATTAACTAATTTTACGGAGTGCTTACCAGAATACCAGCTTACGGGCTTTAACTCTCAAAAAAAAAAAAGTAATTTTACGGAGACAAGACGCGAGAGATGTCGCAAGCGTGTCTTGTTCAGAAATTGACCTCATCACATAACATCATGCAACCTGGTTTCTGTGGTTACTAGTAGTACCAGTACCAGTACCAGTACCAGTACCAGTACCAGTTCAGTGCAGCGCCACTTCATGCGGTGTCAATGGTAGTTCTGTAATTTCTAAGAGGCGTGAGGGTACTTTGGGATGGGTTTTCAAGGAAGTACGGAATTACATAAGGTTTTCTTTTTGTTTCTTTGGAGTAAGGAAATATCGAGGACAATGTGCGTCTGATTTTCAACGACAGGTTGAAAAATTCCGGAGTATCATCGGATTCAGTAAGTGAGAAACTGAGAGTGCGCCGGAGGTGAAAATGGATTCGAATAATTCGTTTAACCCGTCTGATCAAGCTTAATTCAATTCGAAAATATCGGATTTTAATTTTATTGAATTGATTACGAATTGAATTTAGATTAATATGCTAAAACAGAGGCGAAGGTATATACATTCCAAAGAGAGCTAAGCACCCCCATAAATCAAATAATTGTATAATTTTGTATTAAATCTTGTATTTTTTAGTTGTTAATAATAATTATCACCCATTATAAAACTAAAACTATATAATAACTTTAATTCAGCCTCCTTTATATTTATTTTCAAATTTCGCCTCTATGCTAAAACATTATTGGTTACGGATATTTTAAAAAAGAACGGTTAAAAACCCGACCCGACCGTGAATCTGTCTCCGTTAAATCTATCAAATTTTGTTACAATAATGTTTTCTAATAATGATTTTAACAATCAACAAAATCTATTATATAAATAATGAGAATGTTGGGCAAGATGTGAATAATGTTGTTATCATATTTTTACACTTTGAATCAAAGCATGTATTTTTTTGTCTCATATTGATGTTTATAGATTTATCAAGACTTATATACAAATAATGTGCAAATGCAAAGAAAAATATCAATAACAACCCGCATAACTCGACCGTCATAAAAATAATGAATTGGATTGGATTTTGAGTTATGTGGATTGGTGATGGATTATAATAGCAATAATCCGATTAATATGAATCAGATTGAAAAAATGACCAAAATCCAACCAACCCGATTCCTGTACAGCCTTAGAATTCGTCGTATTTTAATATTAGAAAAAATAAATAGATTATGAATAGTATGAAAGGTTGTCGTGAAAGTTCAATAAATAAAAAATACGGTGCTTCTAACAATATGTTTTTTGAAAAATTCAAATGCGCGATATCGTCAATAACGTGCTTTAAATCGTTTATGAACTTTAATTTTTTATTAATAAAATATTAATAATTTAAGTCATGAGTTGAGTTAGGTATTTTTTGTAGCAAATTCGGTTATGCTCGTCGGGATAGTAATTAGCTTTTTCATCGTCGCAAGTCATCGAGTTGTAGATATCCGAGTCTAATTTCATCGCGTCGAGTCTTGTTTGTGATCAGAGAAATAGGCGATCTAAAGTAAAATCTGATGCAAACTCGTGATTAAAAATTACTAATTAAGACACAAGTTGAACATGGTGCCAAATTTGCACATTCCTCCGACCGAAAATCATACTCGACTAGATAGAAATAAACTTCGATATCAACATCTCGATGGCTTGCCATGATAAAAAATGCATTACAGTTCCGACGAGCGTAGTCGAAGTTGTTACAAAAAATATTAAGTATGATTAGCAATTTTCTATTTTTTAAGCAACGTCGGCTACACTCGTCGTGACTACAATTAATAATCGTCGCAAGTTATTGAGCTATAGATATTTAAGTCTACTTTTATTGCGTCGAATTTAATTTGTGATCGGAGAAACGAACGATTCAAAATTGAATATGACGCAAAATCGTAATAAAAAAAACATAAGTTGAACCAAACATGCGATGCATATATTTTCGAAGTTAATAGAATTATAATATTATTAACTTATATAGTTTATCATTTGTTACGAAAAAATTTATGAGTCCGCTTCTTTTGTGGCTCATGGGTTGATCTCACGATGGTTTTAATTTTCTGGAAATAATTTAAACGTTTATGTTATTAGTCAACTTAAAATATCAAGTGTCAACTATTTTATAATTTTGAATATTTGTATAAGTTTGTATACAATTTAAATAGTTAGATTGATAATTCACGATATATTCTTTTAATTGACAAATATAATTTATAGTTGACAAATAATAAATAAGGGTCTGTTTGGCACTCCAAGGAATAGCCTATTTTTTAGAATAGATTTGCTATTCAAAAAATTAAAAGTGCCAAACACGGTTTAGTATTTTAGAATAGAGTTGGTTTTAGCTAATCCGCTATACCACCCATATGGTGGTACAACCGGTTTAGCAATTGTGGAATAGACTTTGGTTTAGTATTAGTATATTTTAATAGCCGGTTTACTATTATTATTATTCATTAGTGTTATTAATATAATAATATAATATTTATTTTTATTATTATATTATTATTAATATATTATTATAATATTTATTGTTATTATTATATTATTATAATATTATTATTATAACATTATAATATTATTATTATAACATTATAATATTATTATTATATTTAATTTTATAATTATATTATTAGAATAATATTATTATATTATATATTATTGCAATATAATTATTATATTATTATATTATTATATTATTATATATTATTATTATAATATATTATTATTATAATATATTATTATTATAATATATTATTATTATTATAATATATTATTATTATAATATATTATTATAATATTATTATTGTAATATTATTATTATAATATTATAATATTATTATATTATTATAGTAATATTATATTTATTGTTATTATTATATTTATCGTTATAATATTATTATATTTATTATTATTATAATATTATAATTTTATTATTATTATAATATTATTATATTTATTATTATTATAATATTATAATTTTATTATTATTATAATATTATAATTTTATTATTATTATAATTATAATTTTATTATTATTATAATATTATAATTTTATTATTATTATAATATTATAATTTTATTATTATTATAATATTATAATTTTATTATTATTATAATATTATAATTTTATTATTATTATAATATTATAATAATATAATATTATTATATTATTATATTTATTGTTATTATTATTTTATAATAATATAATAATATTATATTATTATAATAATATAATTATTATATTATTATATATTATTATAATAATATTATTGCACTATAATAATATTATTATATTTTTATAGTGATTTTATTATAATATTATAATAATATAATATATTATTATTATTTTATAATAATATAATATATTATTATTATAATATAATAATATTATATTATAATAATTATAATTATATTATTATAATATAATTATATTATTATATTATTAGTCTTAATATCACCTTCAACTATTCTATTCCAAATCACAAGTGCCAAACAACATTGAATAGTCTATTCTACCACTCTTCTACCACTCTTTCAAAATCACACTATTCTAGTTCTATTCTACTTTTTTAGCTATTCTAACTCTATTCCTTGAAATGCCAAAAACACCCTGAGTGATTTATACTGTTTCCCGTTCGTTTGGTATTTTTTGGAATAACACACTTATTTAGGGAATGATGCACAACTTTAATTTTCTTTTTTGCCAAACGAAACTTACTATATCTAAAATAGAGCATGGAATAGCTAAATCGATCGGTATTACAATATAAATGAAATATCAGTATTTTAATTATAAAATACCAATTATTATTTTATGTATTATAATTAGCAACTAGTAAAAACATCTTATTATTATATATTATTCATATTTTATTTTGTTTTATTATTTTCAAAATAACGCAAATTCTTATAGTTTTATTGTCATTACTGTCGTTGTTGACGACGATGTTATTATTATTATTATCATCATCATCATCATTATTATTATTGTTATTATATTTTTTTAAATCATCATTTTAGTTATCAAAATTTATAATATTTTAATTAACAGCTTGTCTTCTCCTCCGAAAGGTCTTTCTCCAAATCTCTACCAAGAAGAGGTGAGGCGAGGCGGGGCGAGGCGGATGGTCATGTCATCGGCATTGGTTTGTGCTGTGTCTTTGCCTCTTTGGTATTCGCTCACCGAGATGCAAGGAAAAGGAGGGTGGAGGAACGATGGTATTTAAATTTTCTTCTTGGTGTTTCCTTTTGCTCTTGCTATTTCTTATCGCCTCACCAGGTAAAATCTAGCCAACTTATCCAACTGAATTTGTTTGCTGAGAAACTATGTTTTCAAATTTTGAACTTGGAATTTGTTATTGGGAACTAATTCGAGAAAAATACAATAAAGAGAGGAAGGAAAGATAAAAAGGAAGAGGAAAGAGCTGGGGCTGAGTACCGAGGCAAGGCGAGACTGAACCACCCCAAAATCTAGTCGTGATTCTTGTCCCCTATTTCTGATAACAACGAAACCCTGAATCGTCTTCTCGTTTTTTTGTTTTGCTTTTTGTCTTTTCTTGTATGCTTGCTTTTTGCTGTGTGACTTGCTTGTTATGTGAATGTGGTAGAAGTGGCCATCGAGCCACTGTTTGTGGGGTCCGAATCTGCTGCTCGTAAATTCCTGCTTGCTTTTCTGCTTGTCTTCGATCCGACCGCTCGATCGCCACGGACGGCTGTGATTTGATTCAGGGGGCAGATGCTTTGGCCGTTAGATGAGTTTTGAACGGTCCAGATCGAAACAAGCAGGGAAGCAAGCAGGGATTTACGAGCTGGAGATCCGGTTCCCTGTTTGTGAGTGATTTTTTGGTCCTCTAACTTGTTGGTCTGATTCTAATTTCGGCCGAACTGCATCTGATACCTTGCCTTGCCAGTATTGTTTATGGTTGCTTGAACTTGACTTGTGAACTGATCTAAATTGTCGTGAATTTTCTAGTTCCTACTGGCAAAGATTGACTGACGAATGATAGATCTAACTATTAATATCAATTTTTGAATTGTTTGCTTGATCTTGGGTTATCTTTTGTCACGGTGCTGACCTGTGAACCGCCCATGTTGTTGGTCTGTACCAATGCTGTTTTTTTGTTGTTTGTTTTGCTGGTTTTGCTGGTATTGTTTGTGTGCCTGTGTTGATTTTGGAGAGAGGTATCAGGCCCAAATGTGAGGACTGATTAATCTTTTGGGCTGACAAAATGATCTTAACAAGCTAATTCTTCATACCCTTCCTAAAAGTTTGTGTTTAGAATATTATTCCTTGTACAATTATTCTCTTCAGATTGTTGTTAATGAAATGCAAAACAATTTTCAGGAACTGGAGCTAGACAAGTTTATAACCCATGAGGTTGGTCTAGAGGAAATAAAAACATCTTTTGATTTACTTTATGAAGGAAAAAGTCTTAGATGCATGATTTGGATCGATAAGTGAAACAAAGAAAAAGAAATTCATCAATAAAATTAAGATTACTCAAATAATATTTGTTAAGTCATAACTGTCATAATCTTAGTTGGGAAGATGTATGTTTGTATTGTTTGTATAGTATGCAGATTTTTTTAACATGTTTATGAAGATGTGAAATATTTTTTATATGTTGCATTTTTTTGGTACAACGCTGAAAACTTTTAAATGAGTGCCGATTGTATTATTTTAATTTAATTAGCATGTGTCAATTTAATTATTTATGGATAACAAATAAAATAGGTTTATTTGTCACACACATGTTGATTGAAAAATTGTTATTTTCATGAAAAAAATTGGTGCAAACTACATTAATGAGGTTCCCAAGACAGATAATTTCCGTGGAAACACACAGAGAGTTTTGGGGAAATTCACGAAAAAAATTACTTCTGTGAAATTGGACGAAAATACTATTTTTTGTGTGTCAGTAGTTGTCTCGTAAAAGTTGTTCTGTGGTAATTCTACGAAAATAGTATCTTTTTCGTGATTATATCCACATAAATATATTTCTTTTTCCACGTAAATATTAAAGATTCTCATGGTCATAAGTAATCAACTATGATATGATAATAAAATAAAATATAATTATTATAAAAAAATATAAGAACATCAGCTCAATATCAAGTAAAATACCTTTTTCCTTGAAGGCTTAATGATGTTTTTGTAGACGACATGTCATGCATGTAATAAGTTAAAAAAAAGTTATGATATGACATGTTCACGTCAAGTAAATTACCCCCAAACTTTTTTTGGCACCGTACAGAAAAAAAGGAGAATATAATGATTCTATTTTTGTGTTTCTTTCGCTATAATTTCAAAATTTGCATTACTCATCATATACGTTTTTTTTATACAACTAAATATTGTAACAGTAAAATATCTCTCCTCTACAGAAAAATATGCTTGCATGTCAACATCAAATTCCCAACGCAAATGGACAAAACCAGGGTCGAATTGGAGACGACATAACAGTTTCGATTTTTTTCGGTGATAATTTTCTCTGTGACATTTAAAATTAAAGAAATTTTAAAATTATCATTTAGAATTGATTTTTTAATATTTGTATCGTTATTATTTTGCTGTCACTTTTTAAAAAAAAGACAAAAATGCTTATGTTATGACTACTTTTGATTCGAGTTCACTTCGATCACCACCGACTTCGTCACCGATGTCATAATTGATTCTGAGTACGATTTTGGAGAATAGAAAGGTCAGTTAATATCGATACATAAGGGTAATAAGAAGAAAATAAGCCACGATAGAGACATTTTTTTCTTTTTTAAAAAAATGGCAAGAAATAAGATAGCAACGATTTTGAATGACAAATATAATAGAAATAGATCCTGAATGATCTTTCTGAAATTTCTCCAATTTTTTATGGCACAAACAAAAAATTTCCTTGTCATTAACACTTTTTATATTCAATGAACAGTTACCAGTTAAACCTTCAATGTGATGCAAATTAATATTATATACCAAGGGCTAACAAATATACCAGGCTTTTCAGGTAATTATTGTCAGATTTTAGTTAAACAAATTTGTTTTTTTTTTTTTTGAGAAAACCTTTTCGTCTATAGAGTTACTATTTGTTTCAAAAAATATTTTTTTTTCTGCAAATGTAATACTATCTAATTAGTGGACTATCCTTGCTGATTATGCTTGAACGAGATTTAGCCTTTTCACTTCACATATACCTCAGGTCTCTATAACTAACAATTAATAACCTACCAAAAGACAATTAAATCCGGAAATGTTGTATTGTTGTGCAAGGGTAGGGATTCGACAAAACTTGGAAGAGTCCGACCCGGTCCGGAAAATTCGAGGCCACGATTCGATTCGACCCGAGGGCAAACTCGTGCAGACCTGTTAAAAAAAAAACGAGGCCATAGACGATTAGCAGTCAACCTTGTTGGAAAAATTCCGTGTTAAATCCGGCCCGAGAAAGACCATGCCCGTCTAACCCGTCATAAACCTGCCATTAACATGTGCAAGACCCATGCAAATCCGTCCAAATCCATTCAAACCCGCCCGAATTCGTGCAAAACCGTCCAAACTCAAAACCCGTGTAACACCCGTGCAAAACTGGGAACAATCCGAGCAAATCCAAGTATAACCCATTAAATTAAAAAAATAAAGTAAAATAAAAAAATTCAAAAAAAATCTAAAAAATAAAAAAATCTGACCAACTCGATCCGATCCGACATACCCGTCGACCTGTTTTGATTCGGCCAACCCGCTGGCCCTGATGGATTTGATCCGACCCGTCTGGTTCCGATCCTGCGCGTTATCAGATGCCTATCCAAGGGGAATGCAAGCAACAATGCATGCATGCATATATAACTGCATAAGATTATATAAGATATATTAATTTAATAGATTAAAAAATGCAGTGAATTGTGCCACCGTGTCAAAAGGATCCCTCAATTATCCAACCACCACGTCCCAGTCACTAATTAATCCAGCTAAAATCAGATAATTAATTAAGTATCTACTACTGAATACTGACACTTGTCAGCAGCAGATGAATCTTATAATTATTGTAACAGTAAATGCTCTGTTTGAGACTGAGATTGGGAAGGATTAATTAATTAATTAATTAATTGGACGGCTCAGATGGAACTCTGATCGGATCATAGATTGATACGCAACCCTAGTCCCTTGTGACTTGTCCTTCTCGGATCACGCTTGAATGTTGACCGTTGACTAGCCAGCTAGGATCCAGCTAGGATTTGTTGTGGCATTTACGTGCTTACACGTTGCCAAGTTTGTAAATAGCTCAAATAAAATTGGACATATCGGGGAAATTATATACAATATTCGAAAAACCTTCTATATTTTAAATGTTATCTGGAGTATCTTAAATTGTCAAAATGTTTATAAAAGTATATTACAACAGTACAAAATTTAATATACTTAAAATGTTTCAAATTATTTGACAATATTTTATGACACCGATATATTTTAAAACAATCGTATTATGCTCAGCGAATTTATTTGCTGTTTTAGAGATTTACTTGACTTGATTAAGAAATTATGTCAAAACTTAAAAAAATAGTATTTTCAGTGACCAAGCCATGATTTAACATATATCAAAATTAATAAAAACCCTTACATAAAAAAACCAACTAACCTCATTGCCTCATTGGTGCAGCTTGCTTATTACTTTATTAGCTCCATCACTCATGCAGATGCAAGCAACATTTTTTCTTCTTTGAGAATTCTGCTTTGAACTAAGGCGAGGTTGCTATAACAAAAAAAAAAAGAACTAATGTTTCTATTGGGAACAAGCCTAGTGAGAAACCCGGGCCAGAGACCCGTGTCAGATGTGACTATGAAAGAATATATATATATATATTCATCATCTTTGTACCTCAATTAAAATGTGTAGCAGGCTCTGGGCCAGAATAACAGTTGCAGTTGAGCCCAGCCCGTAATTAGAAGACATGTTCCTCTCCAGTTATAAAAAAATTCAATTCATCATCCTTCTCATACTCATACGTGCCTCGAGTGTATGTATCTGACTCTTATGTTGCAAAATCAAGAAGAACAGGCCAGTGCGTGCTCATCTAACCGTCAATCTAAAATCAATGGTGCAAGTCTACCTGGATAATCCGATGATATTCGTACGCACTTCAAAGAGAGGTTTTGTTGAAGAAAGATGAGCTGAATTTTTTTTTGAGAACTTGGCGGTAGCTGCCAAGGTAAGATGAGCTGAATTAACGGGTCCCAATTGGGAGCTCTTCTCTCTCCTTCCCAAACAAGAAAGCGATCATGGCCGTTGTTGTTGGGCAATCTTCCCTTTCCTCTCTTTAAAGCAGCTAGTGCGTCTCCTTCTTGAGGGGTGATTTCAGAGCTCTGAGCACTGAGACTAAAATCAAGCTCACACACAAATTTACTAAAATTCATTAAAATATTATTAAAAATTTATTTTTTACTAAAAAATAATAAAAGATATGTTAAATTTTGCGATTTTAAAAATGGACATTTGCCCGTAAATGAATTCGCTCCTGTCCTTCTCTGAATAAGGTACGCATTATGCAAATTGCAATAGTTGCTCAACTGTTACTTTTCACATTTCCTTGACGAATAGTTAAGTTTATTTCTGTGTTAATACCTTAATAGGATGTAATTGGAGGGAGTCACTGTTATTTACCAGAGAAATTTTCATGCGGTGAATTTATGAAGAGGATTCAGAGCACGATAGCTGCTATTCTGATAGTTTCTCAGATATCCTTTACCCATTTCAACCAGAATTTCAAAATTTATAGCTCCAGCAGAAGCGGTTTCATACTCGCCTAATACGAAAATACCGAGAACTGGAGAGTTTGCACTGAGAAAGGCTATTCCGGCCAATCAAAACATGAAAGCTTTTCAGGTTAATGATTCTATTTCTGGAAATTACTAGAAAGTTCTTAATGATTATTCGATGAGAGGTTTTCAGGAAAGCCCTTAGATGTTCTGGATTGCATAAGAGCCCCATTTTTTCATTCATAAAGAGCCTTGGTACATTGATACTTAAATTCTGCTAATACTCCGTACAATTGTTATAAAAGGATTATTAAATATATATGAGAAGTTTGAACGTAGTTTCATGAAGTGACAAATTCAGAGGGTTAGTCAAGTCCAGACACAATTTGATAATAATAATAATAATAATAATAATAATAGAAAAGTCTATTTTTTGTCACTATTCGTTTGGTTCAATAAAGTCCTGAATTTTATTTTGGTTCAATGAAGCTTCTGAACTATTGGTTTTGGTTCATAGATGTTAGTATCTTATGATACGCGATGCGTATCTTACGGTTCGATACGAGTTAAAAGGCGAGAGATACATATCTTACGATTCGATACGAGCAGTGAAATTCAAGGGTGAGTCATCATTTCTCAAGATAAATACTTTAATATGCAAAAAATTTACATCGATATCAAGTAACACTTATCAATATATTTAAAAATTACGATGATTTCTTTAATTATTTTGATTTTTTTGTTAGATACTACTTACTATAATCCTTTTTTATTTTGAAAATAGCTTAGCGTATCTTAACGAAATGATACGATGCAAAATCCATCGATACACAATACATTTTACGATTCAACAACTATGGTTCAAACTACTCCCTGAATTTTTTCTTCATTCAAGTTGCCTCCTGAATTATTGGATTTGATTCATTCCCTCCTTAATATTTTTAGTAGAATTGGGCATATTTTAACAAAACCAATAATTTAGGGGACAATATAAACCCAATTTAATAGTTTAGGAAGCAACTTGTACCAAAAATAGTTCAGGAAGTAGTTTGAACCAATTTCAGTAGTTCAGGGTTTGATTGAATCAAAATAAAGTTCAGGTTAAAAAAATGAACTTTCTCTAATAATAATAATGTTATAATTGTTTTTTTTTATTTTGATTGTAGTTCAATTTAGATAGAAAATATATTTATTTTCGTTTGTATTTTTTATGGAAGTGCAGCGATTCAATTTAAATAGTTATAAGCAACCCAAAATTTGGACCCACTGCAACACCAAATTGTATAGTATAGCTTTAACAGTGCCTTTTTTTATAGGTATCATAGGATTCGAATCTGCTGCTTGTATTTGAAGGACTCTGTTTGTCTCGATTCGACCGTTACAGACAGTTGTGATTTAATTCAGAGAACATGTGCTTTGACCGTTAGATGAGTTTTGAACGGTCTAAATCGAAACAAGCTGGAAACAAGGAGATTATATAAGCAGCGTATTTGATTCCGGTATCATAAGGTCTTCGTATTCAATACTCGAAAGAAGTGAAAAAGTACACTCCACTTCTGTGAAAACAGATGAAACTAATCGGGCACTGGACACATCTCTCAAATTTCAAAGAAGCTCAAGCACTAATCAGTTTGAACTGTTACTTTTCGAACACAGAGAGAGAAATTACTACATCAATCAGTAATATTTGCAAATCAAGTCTAGACAAGTCAATTTGAACTGTTATATTTCAAACACAGAGATAGAAATTACAGTTGAAATTAATATTTTTATGTTTTCTGTGTTAATTAACTATTTAGAGTTTTCAGGGTCGTGTTGTGATGTGTAATATATGCACTTGGTAGTTGTGAATTTTTATGTTAATTAATGAGTAGTATTTTGAAAAAATGTCATGAAAATTTGTGTTATAATTAATGATATTTAAGTCATAGACATCTCATAGCATGTAAATAGAGATGTTATCATTTGTAATAGTAAAAGAATAGAAATGAAACAATAAACAGAGTTATAATTTGTAAGTTGCAATATAGAAGAAATATTTTTTGCTTCTTCATTTTTTTTCTTCTTACACTAAAATATAATAACAAAGGCCCAACAATTAATACATCAATCAGTTAAGTGCCTAAGCTTGCCTATGAATGGATCCGTCTTGACTCCTTGATTCCATGGACATCACTATAAGCCTATAATGGATTTATATTAAGTTGTAGAATCTAATAAAACTAGATTAATTTATCATCTTCTACAAATTAGAAGTATTATATTGATCATATTTTGTAAAGAAGCACTTGCAATGACTTAATGATTGATCCTATAATATTTTTCTATGAGCGAGGTCAGGGGCGGATTTAAGGCCTGTCAAGGGTAGGCAAGTGCCTACACCTGAAATTTAAAACCCAATAGAGAGCCCAGTTAAATAAAAGAAGTGCCTACCCCTGCTGTCTAAGCCCAGCCCAATTAGTAGTTTAACAAAAAAAAACAAGCAAAGAAAGGTTTTGATGAACATGTTGGTGATTCTAATAGTTTACACAGTGAAGCTTATAGGAAATGCATGAATTTGATGAATCAAAGACAAAGCATTCAAACTGTCATAGAGAAACATAGTGTTAAAGATGGTGTGATTTACCGAGAGCAACTAGCTGCCACAATAGATATAATTCGGCTTATTTTGAGGCGAGGCTGGGCATTTCGCGGACATGATGAGTCTGAAAGCTCTAGTAATCCAGGAAATTTTCTTGAGCTTCTGAGATTTTTGGGAGACCATAATGAAGAAATTAATCGTGTGATTCTTGACAATGCTCCGCGAAATCGAAAGTTGATTGCACCTGTCATTCAGAAGGATATAGCGAATGCTTGTGCGGAAGAAACAATTCAAGAGGTAATTGCTGAGCTTGGAGATCATGGATTGTTTTCTGTGATGGTTGACGAGTCGAGGGATGTCTCAATCAAAGAGCAAATGACAGTTGTGATTCGATTTGTGAACAAGAGAGGTTGTGTTGTTGAACGATTTATTGCTATCGTTCATGTTCCTGACACTACATCCCTCCAATTGAAAGCTGCGCTTGATGCTTTATTTGGTAAGTACAGTCTAACCATATCAAGGTTACGTGGCCAAGGATATGATGGTGCTAGTAATATGCGTTTACTCGACGAAACACATTTTTCAGATCGTAACCGTCCTTTTCTGATGAAACGAAACGATCAAACGATCAAACGCGCTTGCGTTTGCAGGCCTACCCAGCGGTACATATACTACCCAAGGTAATTGATTGCATGCTGAGTCCAGCCTCAAATTTGAGTATATCTGGTGTTGTTGCCTATTTTATTATTTGCATGGTTAAAACCTCACCCCTTGATTTGCATGCTGAGTCGGTTGCAAATGGATGGTCGATCTTGACGGTTGAATTCGGGGTAGCGCGATATAGCGCAGTAGCACATTCGGGTCCAACCAGCCAAGGTAATATTTTTGTTCCATTGGAAAATTTTCTATCATGCCAACCAAGAATTTGTATTGCTTTCTTTGTTTATAATTGTGTTCCCCAGATACTATCATGTATAATTCTGAGAGGCATTTAGAAATCCCGAGTTAACGTATGCATCGAGACTTACCATTTGACTAGAAATTTGGTTGGTCTGAGAAGCACTTTCATATTGTTTTTGTGCCTGAAACAAGCAATGATTAAGTATTTAAACCACTGCATCTAACTGATGAAGCAATCAGCAACAGTGCAATAATAGAGTCTAAACAGTTAGTGCTGTGATTGATGAAGCAATCAGCGACAGTAAAATAATAAAATCTAACAATTAGTAGCACTAACGGAGGTTATGCACTTATGCCAAGCGTAGCTACCAATTTCTTAGAATAACTAAAGGCGGTATTGTCTTAGGCTGTAGTTACCAGTTCTGGATGAACAACCTTAAGAGTAGCCTCCAAAAAAAGAACTATTTACAAAGATGCCAAAGATGAAGTGAAAACTGAAAAGCTGAGATATAGTCTTTTTATGGTACTTAAAAGTCAACAATCATCACCAACTGTCAATACAGTTAGTGCCTTAAAATATTAACAGAGTTGTCATGGTATAATTGAGACAGATCAGCATTATTATTTAATTTAATTTCTACTGCCAGTGTTTGAGAAGGCACGTTGTACAATTAGTAAACCCCAAACTGCACCCAAAAAATTATGACTCAGTTATAGCGATATAAGAATGCATTGCATGAGATATTGCACAGAGACAGTACACAAAACACATGAATTCGAAGTTGATGACAGAGTAACCATCTTTGATTATCAACATTCAATAACATTGTCAATGCCCAAAAAAAAAAGAAACACAAAATTTTTGATTGATTTTCCCAATTATATACCTAAATGAAAAAGTGAAAGACAAAAAAAAATGTATGAAACTATATTCTTTCAATATTAACCTCATTGCTCATTGACGCAGTGTCTGTTAAGCCAAGCAAGAATATCCTGTCGTACTATTGCGACGCTCTCATCAGGTTCGCCAAACAACAGTGAATGAAACATTCCATCATATATCTTTATTGTTTTATCTTTACTTTTTGCCTCTTCGTACAGTGCTTTACTGACAGCTGGGTCCGTGACCTCATCAGCATTCCCATGTAAAACCAAGAAAGGAATTGAGACCTCATGGAGTCTGGAACCGATCTCGTCGGTTACTCTTAGTAGCTCCAGCACTGTCCCCAGCCTCGGTTTCCCGTTGTACCTGATTTGAGTTATTTTGTGCGAGTTTTAAACAGACTTGGTATTTGGAAGAATTTTTACATAACTGGTATTTGATAACCAGTAAAGATTGTTAGAGTTATGCCTTCCTGTTAATTATACCTTGTGATTCATTTGAAGGCAATTACTTAATTGTACATTGTATTCTTCATTTTATCCTAATAGTAGTCAAATATCAGTTCGGAGAGACATTATTGCCTCTCTAATTAGGTTCCACAATCTGTGTCAATTTCAATCCAGAACCTATATAGAAAATTCTAAATAAATTCTATCATTTCATGTTTCAGCTCTCTCTACAGTTTCAATAAAACCAACTCCTAATGGACAAAAACTTCTTTCTTAATAATCCAATTTGCCATGAACAAATAGTCAGATGGCTAAATCAATACCTCATGGGATTACACATAGCAAGGACCCTCTTTTCTGGCACCTTTACCGATTTCTCGACAAGGTCGGCTGTGGGAACCACAGCTAGAGTAGGTGCAAACTTAGCAACAAACCTCAGGGCCATCTCCACAGCCCATGGCGGCTTGATCCTGTTTGATATCCTGCACATCGGCGCAACGAGAACCGCACCAGCCCACGCATCAGCCAGCATGTTAAGATGCATCAACAAGCACAATGCGCCACCTAACGATTCCCCAAACAGGAAAGATATGAGACCTTGGTTCTCAGGTTGGGACTGCACCGACTGGAAGAAGGCCTTGAGATCATTGAGCACTAAATTGAGATCAGGTACAAAGGCCCGGAGGCCAGGGGATCTTCCGTGGCCGGGGAGGTCTGCGGCAAAGCACGCAAACCCATTACTGGCAAGGAAGACAGATGACAATTGCAGGGTCCAGCCAGTATCATTGCCGTAACCGTGGATCATGAAAACCAGGCCACGCCGGGGACCAACAAGTGGGGCCCAGGACCGGGTGAAAAGGGACCCACCCGACGGGGTTGTGAATTGTGCCGAGACGCCAGAGACACCATGGAGCGCATAGTAGGACTCCTCCGTCTCAGGGGAGTTACCCCAGAAGTTTCGGTATTTTGGATTGGGTTGTATCGGTTCCGGTACCGATTGACTTCCCATCGATACAGAACAGGGGATATGGAGATGGAGGAGATAAATGGAAAACGAAGCAACAAAGAAAGAACAGATAAGCACGGAATTGCTACTTCGCGTGGAGAAGAGGAAGTGGGGTGAAGAACTGGAGATGGATGGAGACTTTGTTGAGTAATTTGTTCTTTGTTGAGTAATTTGATCTTTGTTTATTATTATTTTTACCTATTTTTTATTGTTAAGGGGTTGAGAAAGGTACCAATTAAGAATCTGGTAGAGAATCTGGAAACGAAATCCTCTGGAGACAATTTTTTCTCTGAGAGGAGAAGCCGAGAAGTTTGTATGTGGTGCTTTAACATTTTCCTTGTTTTTTCGATAGAATGTTGCGACTTTTCTCAGTTTCTCTGTTGGAACTGGGGTAAGTCCAACCCGATTGACCCGACCGATCCGACCAATCAAATTCGAAAAATACGGATTTCGATTTTTTATGATCGGTTACGATTTTTATTTTGTCGAACCCGACATCTAATATGTGGGTACGGATTATAGAATAAAACGTGGATGAAATCCGACCCAATCTTTTATATTTAATTAGACAATTATGCTGCTAGTAATAAAGTTTTTTATTTGATTTTTGTCAGAAGCTTATATGTATTTTTTTTTTATCAAACTTCTTAATTTTGATTTTTAGTACGAACTGATGATAATGTGTTATTTAAATTATTTTCAATTGTTATTTTTACTTTTGTATCATTAAAAAATTGTGTGAAATATTGAAGTTTGTGAAACCCGCAAAACTCGCAAAACCCGACCGCCTAAATAAATATGAATTAGATGGTTTTTATTTTAAGTTGGTTGGTTACGGGTTAAAAACACTACAACTCGAATGACATCTAACGAATTGAAAATTTATACGAAATCCGACCAATCCGACCCATTTACACCCCTAGTTGGAACCATCGTGAAGGGTTGGTTTTTGGGCTCATGGGCTGACAATAGGTTGGTGAAATTTGGGTATGGGAACGATTTATTTTGGGCCTTCGGCCATTACATATTTACATGTAACTAAGCGGATAAAAATGAATATTTGATAAATTAATTACGAATAAGAAATTTTGAAGAACAAATTTATTATATATATTATAATGTTCGAAATGTAAAGGATGTGAAATAACGGACCATAAATGTTTGTATAGAACTATTTTTAAAGCCTAGATATTAATAGATGTAATCATTTTTTATCACATCATCCTACAATTAAGTACCACAGTGCCTGACTTGTGAGTCCGTATCTGCTATTATTTGGAGGAAATAATAAAGTTATGTTATTTCGCTGTTGATCGTCTGATTTATACGAACGATACAGATGAGCTGCACGGAATTCGCTATATTATATAAGTTATTTGTGAGATAAAAAATGAACAGTCGAATATGAAATAACCGAACGATGTTATTCCCTCGAAATAACAACGGAGATTATATGAATTCCCTGACTTGTAGGATCCGATCTGTGCAGTAATGTGATATCTATTGTATTAATAATGGCGTGGATCTTGTTTCAGAAAAGCAACTCGTATATATAATTATATCAGACATTGTTCTTTTTTTTTTTAAGAAAAAGATACAAATCGATTGTCTTGAGACCGGAGGAAATATATGGACCACTAACATTCAAGTGGCGGTCTCATAAACTTGGGACAGTATCAAGTGACAATTATTATAATATATATACATATATACGTGAAAATTTAATATGGAGACATGTATATGCATTACGTCACATGAGATTTACTTTGCATATATCTACCAACTAGGGTTCTCAAAACGGGACGGGTCGGGTACCCGTGGATCCGACCCGTCCGGATTCACGGATCCACGGATCCACGGGTACGGCGGATCCACGGGTACGACGGGGCGGGTATGCACGGATCCGAACCCAAAACCTCCAACCCGACCCGTGATAAACCCGGGCGGGTCGGGTCGGATCCGTCCAAATTTTTGAATTTTTTTCGAAATTTTTTTATTTTTTTGAATTTAAAACTGCACAATATTTTAATATATATATATTTTTCGAATTTTTCTGATTTTTTTTTAATTTTTTGAATTTTTTTGTATTTTTTTGAATTTTTGCACGGATCTACGGGTCGGGCACGGGTGGGTCTTCGGACGGGTCGGGCACGAGTCTACACGGGCACGGGTTTAGACGGGTTTGGAGGATTTGGGGCCAACCCGACCCGTGATAGATCCGTGGATCTGGGATCCGCGGATCCGAGCACGGGTCGAGCACGAACGGGTACGAATTTTTTTAAAACTCTACTACCAACTGTGACATTTAAGCAAGCACATGTGTGCTAGTGTGCTTAAATGAGTTTCGAGTTGCACTCACACTAAATTCACACATTCTATAGATTATTTCATATGGTGAAATAGTCATTCAAATTCACATTACATCAAAATTTATGTATGCGAATCATCGAATGACTATTTCACCTTACGGTAGCTCACTAGATATAGATTCCACTTGCACTTGCACAATGTCACCTAGTTTTCTCATAACCTTTTTGATTTTGTGTGTGTGTTTGCATTTGTTACTTGATTACAAAATTATATTAGTAATTACAATTCTAAATACACTATCTCATCTTGATTTTTTGCAGTTACTAACTTGTTTGTTAATTAGAGTACAATTCTAGTCACTTAATTCAGGATCTACATTTCGTTTGTTCATTTTTTAAGAAAAAATGACACGCCGTAAAGGGTAAAAGTAAAAAAGGTAAAAATTAAAAGAGAGAGAGAGAAGGGAAGTTTTTTTTATAACATTATGCCCCTAATGTTATATAAAAAAAGGAAATATAACTTTTCTTATGATACTTTTAAGTTTTGGGATATTAAAATTGTTGCAGATATTATATATATATATATATATAGTACTGAACAGATAACTGTATGGATCAAGAATGCAAAAGTAGAGAATTAAGATCAGATAATTGAAGCATATTAATGCATGATCACACTGTCAAATTAATTGAATAATATTATAAGAAAACAATTAAACAAACATAAACAATATAATCAAACGATGAAATAGACAGGACACAACATTCTAAGTTGTGCCAGTCACACACACAGTACACAAATATATGGCCATGCTGACACAGATAACAATTGTAAACATACTCTTAACTATCGCAACAACACAAAACAACCACATAAAACTAGATACCAATTCTAATTAATTACCTATTCATTAACCTTATTTATGC